>JABFPN010001263.1:0-31106 GCA_022817305.1 Leptoteleia sp. ZL-2020
GATTAAATATCTACAATATTTTTTATTTATCATTCTCAAATACACCACCTGCGTATACTTCGTAATAAGAAAAAAGAGAGGATCGAGAATTAAAGTATGACAGAGAGATATATAGTGCGCATTTCTATTAGTAAAAAAAAAAAAAAAATTGCTAGCATTAAAATAAAATAGTCCAACAATTGAAGAACAAAGATGGACAATGAACAAGCGCTTCTTCTAAATAACGACAGATGGCGCTGAAATTTTGTCGATATTGTAGTTCGCTCTATTGATTCTCCCATGCGGGAATAAATCCCGCGGAGGAGAAGGCGCATGGTGGGGGCAGCGGGATTTTATCCCGCACGGCCCGATGGCATCACTGGGTAGCAGCCTTTAGGCATCAACGTAATTGTAAACTCGCCCTTATAGAAGGTATTCAAAATATAGAAGTAATTAGCATATATATATATACGAATTTAAATTTGTTTTATTCCTATCACTATTTGATATTGTACCTGATAGTTGCGGTTTGAAACAGAGACAAAGTAAAAGTTGCAATAATTATTTTGAAATATATAATTTAATTATCGTAATTTATATTTTGTACACTTTATCCATGGTTCACATTTATGCCAGGAGGGGGCAGTGTATAGAGTAGCGTCATGAATATAGATATACATAGTTCCACAATTTTCCCGCGTAAAATTACCGGTGCTTTGTCTGTATACACAATTATCCATCATTTCAGATTATTTTGCATAAAATCAAACAATATATAAAGTTGTGCAATATAAAAATTATTTGTGCATCATGGAAGGATTTGATACGCCGGATGTTTATTTCTCCGACAGTTTATCAGGAACTGGGGTAGACCAAGGTGTTGTTAAGGCACATAAAAAGAAATTCAAAGATTTCATAAGGGAATTTCACGAGGGAAATTTTCATTATAAATATCGGTAAGTCGAGTACAATATATTTGTATGATTATTAAGAAAATATTACAAATTATTGAAAACATCATTTCAATTATTATATATTACGGACCTGTTAAAAATGATGTATAAAACATACAAAAATACAAATTGCAACATATATGTTTGTTTACGTTTTTGCATGTTATTATTTATGTTGTAATGCTTTATTTTTAACAGAGAGCCCTGGTGGAAATAATTTGTTGAAAAATCTTGAGAAAAACTGCAAAATACTAGAAAGTCCCAATTTTAGCATTTTTTCAGAATTGTTCAGAATTTTTCAACATTTTTCAACATTTTTCAACATTTTTCAGCATTTTTCAGCATTATTTTCCACGAGGGAGGTAATGCATATATATTTTTAACAATTAATTTATTATTTTAGAAATTCCTTGAAGACAAATTATAACAATGGAGAATACTGGATTGACGTTAATTTGCAAGATTTAACTGCATTTGATGAATCGCTTGCAGAAAAATTATATAAACACCCAACTGAGTATTTACCAATTTTTGAAGAAGCAGCAAAGGAGGTAGCTGATGAAGTTACTGCTCCAAGACTTGAGCAAGACAAAATTGTTCAAGATATTCAAGTACTTTTATCATCTGATTCAAATCCAAATTCTTTAAGAAGTGTAAAGGTATTTTCAGTTTTTTAATGGTATACTATTCATAATACTCTAGTTGTATTAATCAGTAAATAAATTTTTGGTACAATAAATATTTTTATTGTGTATTAGATGCTAATATTATTTACTGTTTTCAAATGAAACAAATAATGAAAGTTAATATAATTAATTGTTATATAAATATTGTTATATAATAAAAATAGTTTGGGATAATAAAATGAATAAATTTTAAATATTATTTCAATAAAAAATTAATTAGAAATTTTTATTCTGTATTAAAATGTTTAACTTGTGAAGGTCACTTTGGTTTTTGTTAAATTAACTTGTATAATTTAATTATTCAATATATTTATTCTATATATATTGAATGAATTGTTTATTTAAAACCTAATTAAATTTACTACTTTATAAGTAAATTGTATAATAATGTTTTTTTATTAAATCTATTTTGTTATCAGTCAACTAATGTATCACAATTAGTAAAAATACCTGGAATTATTGTTGCTGCATCTGGTATTAAATCAAAAGCTACTACAATTTCTATTAAATGCCGTTCCTGCAAAGATACAAAGAATAATATTCCTATTAAACCAGGTTTAGAAGGCTACATACTACCACGAAAATGTACCACGTATGTTTCTGTTCAGTTACAAATCTTATACATTTTTATAGATGTATAATATACAATGCATAATCTTTATTACTTCAACAATTATAGAGAAGCTGTTGGGCGTCAACCATGTCCTTTAGATCCATATTTCATTGACCCAGACAGAAGTAAATGTGTTGATTTTCAAGTACTCAAACTGCAAGAACTTCCAGAATCTATTCCTCAAGGAGAAATGCCAAGGCAATTACAATTATATTGCGATCGTTATTTATGCGATCGTATTGTACCAGGAAACAAAGTGCTTGTTTTAGGAATATTCAGTATAAAAAAAGTAAATAAACCTGGTGCAAGAGCTGGAAGTAAAGAAAATTCTTCAACAGGTGTCCGGTCACCTTATATTCGTGTCCTAGGTATTGCTATTGACGGTGATAAAAAAGGAACATGTAAGTATCTTACTTATGCAATGAAAAATAGCAAAGTTAATTTCATGTACATATTAAAATTTGCAACAAAAAAAAATAAACTTCTATAATTTTGTTTTATAAATTTACAGCTATTCATCCTACTTTCACATCAGAAGAAGAAGAAGAATTCCAACGATTAGCTAAACATCCAGATATTTATAAAAGAATAGTTGATAGTGTTGCTCCAAGTATTTATGGTGCTGAAGACATGAAAAAAGCTGTAGCATGCTTGCTATTTGGTGGTTCCAGAAAAAGATTACCAGATGGTTTATGTCGACGTGGAGATATCAATGTGTTGATGTTAGGTGACCCTGGTACCGCTAAATCTCAGTTATTGAAATTTGTTGAAAATGTCGCACCAATTGGAATATATACTTCTGGTAAAGGCAGTTCTGCAGCTGGTTTAACCGCGTCAGTCACTCGGGATCCAGTTTCGGTAATTATTTTTATTAAATTTTATATTATAAACCAGGTCACAAATAAAATATTAATATTTCTTAAATGACAATTTATATTCCCGGTTTCATAATTTATTACAATACTTTGAATTATTGTAATAATTCATGAAATCACAATAATAGATCATAATACATGACATTATAACGTGAATTGAGTGTGCTTAAAGATTGTATTTTTTGTTGTTAAGGTAAAATGTCACTCGTTGGCCAACTCAGAATGAATGAATATAACCTCCTTAACAATACATACCTTTAAATATATTGTAAAATAAAAATTAATTTAAGGAAAACGCAACGTACGTCAACAGTTAAACGAGTTTAGAATTGTTTAAATTAATTTTTATGTATTGCGACTCTTCTCAGAAAGTTATCTTTTGGAAATTGTTTCAACTATTTAGATGTTAGATTCAAATCTAACATTATCTAACATAAAATTTAAAATCTAACATTTAATTTCCAAAAGATAGCTACTGTTTTTATCTGTATATACACTAACATTGTAATATTTCATTAGCCATTTTGCGGTGCAATCATTCATTTAACTTTTGCAGAGAAACTTTGTGATGGAAGGTGGAGCAATGGTTTTAGCAGATGGTGGTGTGGTTTGTATTGATGAATTTGATAAAATGAAGGAAGATGATCGCGTGGCAATTCATGAGGCTATGGAACAGCAGACAATATCCATAGCTAAAGCTGGAATCACTACAACATTGAATACAAGATGTTCAATTTTGGCAGCGGCTAATTCTGTTTTTGGTCGTTGGGATGAACTGAAAGGAGATGAAAACATTAGAGATTTCATGCCTACCATTTTATCTCGTTTCGACATGATCTTTATTGTTAAAGATGAACACGAAGAGAAAAGAGATCTTCTAATGGCAAAGCATGTGTTAAAATTACATACAGATGCTAATCAAGTCACAGAAGAACTCAAGGAAGGCGAACTTTCATTGAACGTATTAAAAAAATATATCCATTACTGCAGATCGTACGTAATATTTAATCCTAATGTAATTTCACAATTTTTAATAGAATTAATTTCATAGTTGTTAATTTCTTTTTTTCTTTTATTTTATAGACGCTGTGGACCACGTTTAAGTAAAGCGGCTGGAGATAAGTTAAAAAATCGTTATGTGATGATGCGAACTGGAACTCGAGAGTATGAAAAAGACACAGATAAACGTATCTCGATTCCGATCACAGTAAGACAATTGGAAGCCATTATTCGTATATCAGAAGCACTTGCTAAAATGAAGTTGGAGCCATTCGCTAAAGAAGAACATGTTGAAGAAGCTCTTAGATTATTCCAAGTTTCTACTTTGGATGCTGCCACCTCGGGAACATTGGCAGGTACTAAATACATTAATTTATAAAAATAATATTGTAACAATGACGGTATTAAATGAATACATTTTTTATTATTTCGAAATAAGTATAAATGGTTAAAAGGAAATTAATTATTTTAGGAGCTGAAGGCTTTACTACTGATCAAGATCATGAAATATTAACGCGAATCGAAAAAGCATTGAAGCAACGTTTCCCTGTCGGGGCTAGTATTCCAAAAGAATATATCGTATCTGACTTTGTGGAGAGGCACAAGTTCCCCGAACAACTGGTTCAAAAAGTTATTCAATCAATGATTAATAGTGGAATGCTGCAGCATCGTCAACAAAGAAAAACTTTGCATAGGATTTCTTAAACTGTAAGCATGTGTTCTTTTTTTATTTTAAGTATGGTTTCTTATTTAACAAAATAGGCAAGGCAATCATCGTTAATGCAGTTAGTTTAAATCAGCTCGTCTTTGAATGGATAGTATGGATGATTTTCGACTCTGAAACAATTAAAATTACATAAATTATTGGATTATCTTTTTTAAAAACTAATTTTTTAACTGTCATCCATGAAGATTTTTGTGCTTATTCATTATACACTCGACGCTCCCATTTTCAGCCTTCTCATTTTCAACGTGCTCCCATTTTCAGCGAAATTTCTTCCCCATTTTCAGCGGAAATGTTCCATTTGTTTCGTTATTCAAACGCTATATCTGGTTCGCTGTTTGACCAATAATAACTGAATATCGCTGGCGGGAAATTTAAACTTGCTTAATTAATTAATAATTGTATACAGTTTAAGGCAGTTTACAACCGAAACAACCGAATAGAAGTAAACAATGAAAATATACATGCGCTAAACACGTGCGCAATTGCGCCCCGCTGAAAATGGGAGCGTCGAGTGTAGTTTCTTTTACATTATATGATACATTTTGAGTATGATAAATGAAACAACTGGATTGAGTAATTAACACATACCCTTTGAAGAATAAGAAATTAAAAATACGCCCTCGCGGTCCTTCGTCAATATCATCCAACTCCTTCATTTCCTCATCGCTTAAAGTAAAATCGAATATGTCTATGTTTTGTTTGATTCTGTCAGGATTCGAGCTTTTTGGTATAACAATATTTCCATGTTGCACTGAATGACGTAATAATACTTGAGCTGTTGTTTTATTGTGTAATGTTGCAATTTTTGTAACGGTGGGATGGTGAAGGAGATCAGGGAAATTGTCTAGAGTATAATTGTACTTAGTTTTGAAATGCAATTGGGCGCCTGGCGATCCTAACGGACTGTATGCAGTCAATGCGATGTTTTTATTCTGGCAGAACTCGCGAAGGGGCTTCTGTTGCATTAACGCATGGCATTCAACCTGAAAATTCATTTTCATTTATTAAAATTATGCTTTTATAATCATAATGTGTATATACTTACATATAAATTGTATAATGAAAGATGTTTACATGTTTTGCAAAAGTAATAATTTTATGGTTTTAATGAATTGTTATTGTTTGCACACATAATAATATACACTCAAAAATTAATTGTTAGTGTTAAAATAATCAATTGCCTTAACACATAAACTATCTATAGAGCCAGCAAATAAGTAAATATATTTATCAGCATATTTTGAAATGTAAAATGGTTGATAATTCCATATTGGGTAGAATGGAACAATGATATTTCTGAGAGTTTTTATAAATTAAATAATCATAATTAATTTTTTCCTAGTTCAAGACTCTGTACAGAGTTCTTACCATTCGTTTTCATTCTTAAAAATTAAAGCTCGACGTGAAGTTGCAGTTGTTAGATAAAATGCGCATGCATCCGCGTCAAATATAGATATTTATTGAAAATGAATTATTTGTTAGAACGGATTTTTAAGCAACAAATTATAATACATTACAGAATCTATTATTTAAAATCATTTGAAATACATTATCTTCAGTAATATAAAAACTTATTATCTATTCCAAATATTGGATATGTACCAGTTTATTATTTTAAATTATTAAAAAACTAAATTAGAACATTTTAAGATAAAATAATAATAATAATAAAAAACATAATTAAGAAAAAATTAAAGTAAGTTAGGCAATTAATTACCTGTAAATTGCTCGGTTTGATTTTTGCATTATCCCATACAGTTTGTATTTGCTCCTGATTAAAATTACTTAACCCAATTGACCTTGCGCGACCTTTTTCAACTTGTTTTTCCATTTCCTTTAACAAACGGAATTATATTTATAAATAAGTAGATATACATTATAATTTGATAAGCATAAGTGATAAGAAATTAATAGTAAGCAATATTAAAGAGTACCAAAATTTTTCAGACCTTCCAAACTGAAATTGGATTGGATTCAAGATCCAAAACAAAACTTCCGTTTTCATGCGCCGCAGGAGCATCAACATTATTGTCTTTTATAAATGAAAAAGGCATGTGTACAAGATACATATCAACATAATCAATTCCCAAATTTTTTAACGATAAATTCAGGAACTTTTCAACATCTGATGGTCTGTTTCCATAATTAGGTAACTGTGAAACGAAGTTCATACATAAAGTACATTTAAATTATATTATCATAATTCCATTTCAAATTTAACAATAATACAATATATGTTTTTGAATTCACCTTTGTTGTAATGAACAAATCTTCTCGCTTTCCACCCCTTTCAAACCACTTCTTCAGACTATTTCCTATTGATTCTTCGTTATTATAATTAAATGCTGTATCGATATGTCTGTATCCACTATCTAAAGCAGTATTAACGACCATTTCCATTTCCTCTGGTTTTGCCTTCAAAAATAATTTCTTTTTATTAAAATCGTTCTTTTCTTTTATTGATAAATGAGTCTATATATTACTTAAGTAAATAACTTTCGTATGAATTAGAATTAAGTTTTTATAATAACAATAAAAAAGTTAAGACAAAAAAATTGTAATACCTTCCATGTTCCAAGTCCAACTGTTGGCATATTGTACCCTGACAATAACTTAATTGACTCCATGGCTAAACCTCTTCGACAGACTAGTGTTAAAGTTAGGTATGACCCGAAGGTAAAAAGTGCGCTGAAAAGCACACGTTATTTATAGCAGTTGTTCGTACAGGGCCTCTGCATTACAGAAAGACTGCATGCATTTATTTGAGTGCATATTAAAGATACTAATAAATCTTTAATTAGGTTTTTACTTAAAAATTGAAACATCATATATAAGCTAAAAGAAGTAATAAAGAATGTAACAAATTTTCTAATAATTCACGCGTCTTGACGTTCTTAACGTTGCAAAATTTAGTTGCTAAAATAATTTTTTAGAGGTAAAAATAATGCATGCTAAAATTTTGTAACCTTCAAGTGTTTTTGCACTATTGCAACACCGCTGATTCTGAGGAAAAATTTTACGTACTGTTTTTGTTTCGACGTAAGATTCAATATTTTATCGAACATCCACTAATAATTATCAACACTTAGCATACATATTTCAAATATTTTAAAACTTGAACAGCAAATATATACTAAGGCTTGCTCGGCTATGAAACAGTTGAAGAACTTGTCTAAAATACATTTGACTATGCGCGGAAATGTGTCACAGGTATATAACTGTACCTACCATTTAAGGGTGAGGGTTAGTTGTTTAAGGGTTCGAAACTTGCGGGCATTTTGAATATCGTAACTGAATTTAAATTGTATTATTGAAAAATGATAAAAAATATTTTATTCGTAATTATTTTAATTATAATTTTAGAATTTAATAAATTAATAATTTGTTTAAGAATAATTTATGAGAACAAATGACGTGAGATTTGTATTTAATATTGCATCATTTATTGCAGGTATTTAAAGTTTGAAATTAAATTATTTTAATATTTAAGATACAAAAATGAAGTATTTTACAAATTAAAACTGAAAATTTAATTAATTTGTATTGATGTTTAATTAACTGAGTGTATTTAATATATAACTGGAAAGAAATAAATGTCAACAAGACTCTAAGGTAAAGTTTTAGGTATTTTGTATTCAAATATTTAGTATTTATTTGTACTGAAATATGTAATATTTAATATTCGAAAAATTAAACTTTATATTTTTAATGAAAGCCGTATTGTATACTCTAAAAATTTCGCTTTTGTAAGCTGTTTTGTAAAAGAATCTCACTTCTATAACCTATTTTCATTTTTTTTTCACGTAAAAGTGGATATTTGATTGAATTAATTATTAATTTAAATTTAATTTATGTTTAGATTTTAGTAGTAGCAGAAATTGCATCATACCTGCGGAACAACATTTTGATTGTTGTGCGTCTTTGTCCAGCTTTGAGATATATGCGAAAAATTTAAGTTCCTTACTTATAAAATGGCCTCTCTCCTACAGTTACTGTTTTATAGAAGAGTAAGGTCAGTGAAAGAGCACGATAAAATACATATGTGGTTGTAGCTGCAATCAATGATTGCATCGTATTCTGTATTATGGTATGTCGGATTTATACGATATCTATCCAATAAATGAGAGATTATTAAAAATTATTAAACTCCATAAATCTGTATTCAAACATTCTGATACATGTTTTATTTATACTATTTTAAAGAATTTATTTTTATCTATATCTATATCTATATCCATAAATTTGAATCATTTTTAATATTGATTTATGTATTTTAATAATTTTGAACAATTTCTCATTTGCTGAGTATCATTGAGAAAAAATAATATTATAAATTTACTCATTTTAAGTTGATTCAACAAAAGGATTAACAAACAAATATTGATTTAGTGAATTCATAAACAAATATAATATTCTGTATTGTTTTTTTTTTAATTTGGATATCTTATTTTTACTTGTGCTCACCAAACATGTATTCGAATTTGTGCTGAATTTTACTTAAAAACAAGGTTGGATTCAAGTTATTTAAACATTTTTTTGATATAAATTAATTCTTACCAAAATAAAGTTAAATCTATTATATTGTAGTTAAAACAATTTTAAAGGAAATCAAAGACTCTGCTATATGTTCAGCGATATTTTAATTCTAATCAATTAACAATTACATAACAAAAATTTATTGCATGTTTTTTTATCTCAAATTTTCATAATTTCCTACTAGTTAAACGGCATTTTTATCCTTATTTTTAACAATGTTAATTGTTTGCATTCATATTATAACATAGTCTTTTCAATGGAACTGAAGAATTGAACGTTTTTAAAATGTAAACAAAGCAATGTTTGTAATTATTTGGAATTGTGTATTTACATCCAAAAGACATAAAGTTTACGTTTTGCACTTTCATTTTTCAGTGCAATGAGGAGGCATGGGAAATTTACTGGAAAAAATAATAAAAAATATTGAATAACAATTTACAATTATGAATTGTTAAATACTTTAGGTTAAATACTTTTTTTTATAAAAATTTTTATTCAACGGCTTTATAAATTGTATACACAAGTGGAAATCATTATGATAAAACGAAATATTAATGTTTGAAAACTTAATGTGCACACCCTTAAAATTGCGACAATCACAAACCGTATTTTATCCATTTCAGTTAATTAACTTGTAATTATGTTTCGAATCACAGAGGAGATCGATTTAACCACGTATCGTGGGTAAATGCTCAAAAGTCTGCTGGTGAGATGAACTTCGTATATTATTCTCATGATGATTAAAACTGTGAGAAACTCCACCAGCTTTAGGAAGTTGAGGTAAAACCATAGTATTGAAATTTGAATTCTGCAAACAAATGGAATTTATTAATAAAAAGTAACACGGGATTCCTACATTATATTCTTTAAATCACTACAGGAATTACTAACTGATCTTTTATCAATTATATTATGGCACTGAAGAATAAAACGTCTTTCAAATTAAAAACATAAACAAGTATTGTTTGATGATATGTAAAAGGACAAATTCAAAAAATAAAAACAATGATTGTTATTCTAGATATTCCTTTATGCACTCAAAAACACGAGAAAGTGAAGTTAATATACATTTTGTATTTCGAAAATGTTTTACTCTTCAGTCCCATAATTATATTTTATTTAAAAACTGGCATTAAGCAAATTAATTTTATTACCCTAGGCTTGTCTCGAAATTTTCTGATTTTATCAAATTCCTCTTGTTCAGCTTCTGGCATTTTGTATGTAAAATTTTTGAAATATTCATGTTGCAAAAGCTGATCACAAGTCCATCTATCACCAGGATTTTTATCAAGGCACTTTTTCAGAAAATCGATCTGTAAAATTAATTCATTATTGTAATTACAATTTTGACAATATTTTTGTTTTGAATTTAAGGAAATGAAAGTTTGTTTAATAATAATCGAAAATTTTCAGATTTCAATGTCTCACCTGACACGCTACATTAGGACTACTAGGTAAGTGGTTCTCTAAAGGAATAAGATTCTGCGGCGACGGTAAAATGACACCAGCGAAAAATTCATTTTGTTGAAAAATAGTCATGTGCCTTGGCAATAGGTCACCTAAGGTTCTCCTTATCAGGTACAGTTGATCAACGTCAGATTTCCCAGGCCACAATGCTTCTCCGCGAATTAATTCTGCAAATACGCAACCAATAGCCCAAACGTCTACAGGTGTTCCGTATTGAGTATCTCCTACCTAAAATAATTATTCGATAAATAGGTAACTAATTAAAAAAATCATTAATTACTATATATTACTTTATTTTTAAGACGATTAAACACTATCCTGTTTAAGTTTTAGCAATATAAGAGGAAAATTTGTACTGTAATTATTACCAGTAATTCAGGTGCCCGGTACCACCTTGTCGCCACGTATTCCGTATAGTTTTCTTCAGGACTGAGCATCCTGGCGAAGCCAAAGTCGCAGAGTTTAATGACTCCTTCTGCCGTTATGAGAATGTTTTCTGGTTTCACGTCCCTGTGGATGCAACCCAGTCGATGACAATACGCGATTCCTTGTAGAATTTGCCAGGTAAACTGCCTCGTTACAAGATCCGGGCAACCTTTGGCATATTTTTCCATTTCATGTAATAACGTATTCTCGCAGTATTCGAAGACTAAGTGCAATTTTCGCTTCCTTCGGAAAACGTCGAGAAGGTTCACCAAATTTGGATGTTTCAAATTCTAAGAAATCAAATTTATAATCGTGAGATATATCAATCTCATATGGTCATATATGAAATAAGAAAAAACATACGTGTCCATAAATTTTGTATTTTCTTATATGAAATTGTTAATACATATGTGTTTCAGTTTTACAAGCATTGTTTTTTTTACTTCTAAGCCGCCAATGCAAAAAAATATAAATACGATTTGAAAAGATTATAACAATTTATTTTACTTTCAAATTTATTTTTATTTTTAATAATACTTGAAATAATAACTTGCAAGTAAGAAAATAAAAGAAAAGAAAGGTAATTGGATGCAAATTAGTATGCAGCAAGTTGACCTTAAAAATAGCATTACCATTTTGAGTCTTTGAATTTAACATTTACGCGTGATTAAATCATCAACTTTTCCTCATTTTAGCATGTACTATTTTTCCTCTTTGTTATCTGTGAATAATATTCTGTCATTTTGATTATTTCCAGACACTCTTTGCCAAACAAATTGATATACTAATCGCGTGGGCGTTGACTATCAAAAACGTGATTTCAAGCCGAATGAAGATCAGAGATATTCTTGCGCTGCATTTTACCGGAGCTTGCACGAGAAGAAATCCTTGGCGCGAAATGTCAGAGGCTCATGGCATGGAAGGTGGTTTTGAGTGTGTGCAGGTATAGTAAATTCAGAACACGCCACAATATTGACCGCTGCCGTTATTGACCAGTGGCCAGTACTTTTACTCGCGGATGCCTCATATTTGTACTTTATTATACTTTATTCCTATACGAATATTTTTGCATATCAAATTCAGTAATTTGCATTTTCTAATCCAGTCAGACTGATCAACAAAGAATGATTTACGTCATTTTACACTGACAATTTGATTGATACAACAGTTTTCAATTAGATTGAAAACTTACAGTTTTATGTACAATCATATATTTGTCCGCATGTAATAAAGTGCAGATACAATTGCATATACTATATTTAATTAATGATTAATAACAAATATATTTATTATCTATAAAAACGCACAGTTGGACAGAAAATATGACTTGCTAAATATTTTAATTACAAAACTGAATAGAATTCATTATATTTTTAGATTTTGTGTAAATTGATTTTACCTTTACTTTAACAAAGTAAGGTTGTTTAAAGGGATTTTTTTAAATTACAAGGAATGTTTTTAAAATTTTAGTGCAAATAATTTTTATACAAATATTTTGTTAATAACAATATTCCAGGCATGTAATTAATTGTAAATCTACACGTTTTATCGATTGATACTTTGTTGATAGTCTAAGTTTCTTGTGTCGACATTTATTGAAGGGGATAGTAATGTTACGCGAGGGTCAACGAACTCGCAAGTTGATTGTGGACTGTCATTGTTACTTCTGTATAGTTTGAATCGTCATAACCAAGAGTTTATACGATTTAACTTAACTGGGTTTTAATTAATTGTTATTAACTGTCAAAATTAATTAATCTGCCGATGAATGTGAATTAATGGAAATGGATAAATAGGAAAACATAATAGATTTATGAACAACCTTAAGTAGACGGATTTCTCTGAGGGCTATTTTTCGAATAAGTGGATCATCTTCTGTCTGTTGAAATTTCTTAACCGCCACGATTTTTCCGGTATGTTTGTCCCTGCATTGGAAGACGACACCGTAACTTCCTTCTCCGAGTCGGGCCATTCTTTCATACCTATCCATTGCCTTGCTGGGCGCCCGCGACCTGAAACCAACATTTGGCAACACATTCCTTATTGTATATATTTCACAAATTTAAAGAATAAAATTTAATAATTTTACAGTTCAAAACAATTTGTTCGAAAACAAAGTTAAATTTATATTTGGTTTTTCTTTTTAATTATGTTTTGTTTTTATTTTATTTGAAAAAATTTATATATTATCATTTTAATTTCACATGAAGCATACTTTTTATACTTGGCAAGGCATGGTAAACTGAATTGCTGCGTAAACAGCATGCTACCCCGACAAAGACTTACAGTCCAACTGTCTTTATTCTCGCCATTGACCAAGGGTCAAGCTTCTCTGCAGCCTTAGATTTCTTAAGGTGTACTCGCGCAAGCGCTGCACCGAGTTGCAACTTAACGAAATCATCAGCGAGCATCGATTTCTATCAGTTTTGAAAAAAAAAAAAAAAGAAATTCAACCGGTATAGCTTTTGTAAATCTTCTATAAATCTCTCATTACCAAAACTTTGTTTAAGTTTATGTAGCTCTCCACCTGTTTTTGAAAATCTTTTTTTAAAAAAGGGCAAAGTTAAGACAAATATTGTAACAAATGTATGTTTGATAATTTCATAATTTTGAATAATTATTTGATAAAATAAGTTTGTACTTTGTGCAGATTTTATAAATATTTGGGCTTTAAATCCTCCAGTGTAGAATAGAAGGCTTTTATTTTTAACGAAAAGTATAGCAATTATTTAATTACACAAAACCGCGAAACATGTTTTTGCTTATTATCATTAACTTTGTGATAATTTAATGTTGGATACAAATATTAAAATTTATACAAATATTAAAAATAAAGATTTATAATTAGGTTACAATAGTTTCTAAAAATAATATTATATGCATATAAATAAACAAATTTATAAACAGCTAATAAAAATTGTCAAATAAATTATATAATCGGTCGATGCTAAAAACGTTGTGTGTAGATATTTATAAAATAATAATTAATTGCTTTCAAATATCTGAAATTTGCCAAGTATTAAAAGGAAAATGATTGAGGGTAATTATGTTCTTAGCATAATTAAAACCTAATGTTTTGCAATAAGTTTCATGACTTTAATTTAAATAAAGCGATAAATTTTTATTTTTACTATATTCCAATATCCTAATAGTTAATAGTTTGACAATTAATACGACTTAAATATATTAATTTTACGCTACTTTTTGCAGTGCAGATGATTCATCTTTTCTTTCTGTTAATGTTATATTGAGGCAATGAGGGGAAAATATCGTGTCTAGGATTACAATAAAGCTACAATGAAATTAACACTAGAACGACCAGACAATTTCTAAACAAGGACAATCCGAATTACAGTACCGTGCGTTAGAAGGAGAGGTCAGCAATCAAAATGACTACTTTGTTCGTTCTAGTGTTAATTACAATTAATTAAAATGAAAGTAATTAAAATTTTACTTCAAGAACAGTGATAATTCTTTAGCTAGTTAAAATGAAATTAAAATTGTATTAAAGTTATAGTTGCAATATAATTGCAATGTAATAATAATATTATATTATAATATGATGTAATATTTTAAAAAGACATTTAAAAAAAAGTGTCATTATCAAGTGATTGAACTCGTTGTTTTAAGTTCACCAAACGTGACCTTTACCACAATTCTGCGCCACTGTTAAGAAATATAAATCTTATTTCACAAATACCCGTGATTAAAAACATTTAAATCACGCCCCCTCTGTAATTCACACTAGAGTTTGACGAAGACCAATATTTTTCCAGGTGACGCAGAGTAGAAGTAAAGTGCACGACTGGTGATTATAAGATAACGAGTTCTATTGATAACGAAATTTTTTTCTAATATTTTTAAATCATATTTTATCAATTATACCATATAATACTAAAAATGCACACCCTATTAAAAATGACGTATAATACATATTAAAACATCCAAATGCGGAGACAATAACCGCCCAAAAACATATCCCCAAATACGTTTTTGGACGGTAATTGTCTCCGAAATTTGATGTTTCAATATGTATTAATATGTCATTTTTAATAGGGCACATATCCTCGTTTTATTATAAAATATAGCAGCAACTACTGATAAATTTCTCTCAGTTTAATTAATATTACTTAATTCTTTCTTTTTTTTTATGTATTTCAATAACAGATTTTTATTTTCAAACTTCGTTTCAACCAATATCATATTTTTTTTCTAATTCTTAAACGTACGAGTAATTAAAGTATTGCTTCCAATCACAAATCAAATTATCGTTCATTAAGTCACGCATGACTAACTTTTGTTACAAAAAAAGTATAGTTAAATAATTACTTGAACGCACCAACTAAATATGTTTCTCATATGTGAATGCAAAAAGTCTTGATTAAAATCTATAAATGGTACACATAGCTGTTGCACCTGTCGTTACCGTACAACATGAACAACGGTCATTTGATTAACGTGCGATCCACAACACAATTCGGCGTATGCCACGTTAAATTCACGCATAACTTCAAAATTGTTTACGTACATAAAGCGACCAAATATGGCATTCATAAGGGATTCTTTTAACTTCACCCTCGCAGCAGAACATTCCGAATAGCACTAATAACGTACCGAGCGTTGCAAAACATTTGTTACTAAACACCTTGATTATTGACAATCGATATAACTCGGCGGTATAGTTTCATGCGAACGCATGTGACTTGGTATAACTTCAATCGAATTTTCCCACTTTATGTCCTGCAAATTGTTTTCAAATAAGTTATAATAAATGTAAAATCAATTTTTCAAAGCTGCTTTGTTTTTTGATACTGGTTTAAAATGTGAAATTGATTAAACACGAGTTAAACAAGTGAATTGTTTTTAATCTATATTATGTACATTATTCGTACTTATTAAAAATTTACCATTGCTCTTTACTTTTGTCCTTTTACTTCGTGCTAAACATTGCTGTGTAATTTGATGTCGACATTTTATTGTATAAGCTGTATAAACAATTATTATTCCATTATAATAATGTTTTATATACAATACAGTAAGAATTATTATATGTTAGTATCCTAGTAAAAATGAAACATATGTGGTCTATATATGGTCCATATATGTTTTAACAATTTCATGTAAGGAAATAAGAAATTCATATATGGACGTATAGGTTTTTCCTTAATCTTATATGGTCCATATATTATGAGGTGTAGATACTTTTATGTATAATTCTTTTTTTAGTGTAAACAGTTTAGAGCACAACTATTATTGTAGTGTATGTATTTTTAAATGTCTTTAGGCAGTAATGAATAAATGAAAAATATCCACGGATTGTCATAACTTAGTGGAGGAGTAAGTGGTTTAGCCTTAGTCCATCATGAAAGAAACATTAGGCGGACTGATTTTTAAAACGTGATATTGAGTGACACATTAAACAAAAAATCAACACGCATCTTGTGCTTTGAATTAGAGACTTTTAATCAAATCAGTGTTTGATTAAAGTATAGGACTTTTTACCTGTTGATCGGCTTGCAAAATTTATACACCGAGAAAAATTGATTAATAGTTACTACTATGTTCTGTAACTCAGGCATATGTATTCATATTTATAGTATTCCTTATAATATGATATAGTAAAATAAAATAATTTCTTTTGTAGAAATATTAAAAAAGTAAAGGATTATGAGAACTAATGAAAAAAGTACTGTGCTGTATTGACAATCATAATTCTCACCACTTTTTTTAATAATCTTAAAAAAATTGGTTCTCCGGACAGAAATATTTTCCCAGTGTCAAAGAACGTCACTTTGGTCATTTCGCAACATAATAATTAATTATTTTTAATAAATTATTATTTTTTTTTTTGAATTAAAAAAGTAATGCAAAATTTCGTCACAACTTTAGTACACACGAAATATTAATATACTTACTATGGGCACGACATTTTTCTTTTCATCAAATAATGCTTTTGCTACGCAATATACCATTTAAATAAAAACGTGTTATTATTTTGAGTTATTAAGACTAATTTGAAGCAAAAAGTTCATGCAGTGATAAACAAAAGAATTTTTCTACCTAAATATAACATTTCAATTAAATCACAATTGTTTTTTAGGAATAACAACATGAATGATTATATCTATATTTAAATGTAATATCTCTTCTAAAAATATCATATTACTGCCATTGTTATTGTAGCGAGATTGTTTCCTCGCGAACAAAAGTTGTTTCCGTCATTAAAAAGTATGCTCAAGAATTTATAAATGTTATTATCGACTGTCATTGGTTGTGTCATGACGTAAACATTTCGCGATTCACAAATAAACCTTCACCCTTCGTCTCCCTTTTCGCGTGTACCCTTCACCTGTCAGCGTTGCTCACTACCCTTGTTGATTCATAGGTGTCCATGCGTACTTGACACCCATTGCCATTCGACGCAACAATGTCCTAATTTTATTCGTATATAGCCAAACATTCTGATATAATAACACAAACAAATACTGTAAAATAATAAAAAAACCTAATTTAATCTCAGAAAAATTAAATTAGTTATTCAGTATTTCAAATAATAAAGTACAAATCTTCAAATTTCTTTTTCATTTTTTTTAATTATTAAAAACTTATTTAAAATGATTTATTCAATATAAAACATAGTCAGACGTTACACTGAGGGGAAAAATACCAATTTTTAATTAAAAATTTGGCATTACACTTGCTGAATATCATTATATCACTAATAGTAAAGAATATTTTCGGTAGATTCTGAAAATATTCTGAATATAACACCTTAAACATGGTATCTTTTATATAATATAATTCTAAATATGGATTTACCTTCTAGGCAACAGAGGAAGGGTGCTGCCAAATAGCCAGAGCTTTCTGTCTTGAAGCCATCTGTCCATGCGATGCTCAGAGTGGACACGGATGTCGGTTCAGGTAAGTTAACTTCTTTTTGTACATCATTGTATTCGACGAGCTTTCACCGCTGCTTCCTCGCTCGATGGAATATTAATGCAAAATCTGACATGTCCCCGTCATCCGGGAATCAATATTCCTAGCCATTCGGAAAAATTATGGTTCGACGTGGCGTGTCGAGTTGCCTTGCGTTGAGAAGTTACAGCTAGTCACATGGGTGGCTCAATGGAGAATAGGCATAAGACCTATACATAGGCCAACCGGGTTGATAAGGTGGAGGTTGTTATGTACGGAAATAACAGGCGCGTTAGTTTGCCGACAGATTGGTCTTGCGGTCGGTTCGGATTGGTATTTACGTGGAAACGAATATCGCAAAGGTCCTGGGTAATTTGATGCTCATTGAGCATGAACGGTGGCTTCTTTTTGTTGATATCCCGTAACCCGAAAATATAAGGAAGAAGGAAAGAAAAGGAAAAAAAAGAGAAGAAAAATAAAAAGAGTTGGGAACGAGCACTTGGTTATCCACTTCATTTTTATTGATCATTTTCCGTTGGTCATTCAGTTTAATTGAATTTAACTTGGCGTTAATTGAACTTTCCGTAGTTTTCAATGACTTTAAACGCACGCTGTATTATTTAGTGTAATTAATTTAATTGCACGCTGGGAATTTCAACGAAAGTTTAATAGACCGATTCGTTAGATTTGGTTTTAGACTGTTGCTTGATTAATGGCTTTTTCAGTCAAAATCGTTGTTCGCTTTAGTTTAAATTAAATGCATCCGGGGAACGAAAGGCAAAATTCTATTTTTCCCGTAGCAATGTAAAGGTATAATAATTTGAGTTTTATTTATATATTAATCGCGAGTTGTCGCAATTAAAATAAAGTATCCTTTAGTAAATTTTAGTAGAATAAAATTTAATAGATAAATTTTTTGTTTGTTTTAAATAATAAACATAGTATTAATAATGCTAGAAAACATCATTAAATTTTTTTGTTTCCATTGATTTTATAATTGATTTGATTAGCTGTCATATTTGTCCAATTAATTTTATATAATTTAATTCGAGATTTGTATTTAGATACAATTTATTTAAAATTTGTTTCATTTTCAAAATAAAATTTTCTGATATTATATAATTTAAACGTTATCAGATCAAATAAGAAACTAGGATTGGATGATATTGATTTGTATGGAACATATGTTCATAATACGATTTTTAATAATTCATTACATGAAAAAAAATTAACTCTGCAATCGAATTTCAGTTGCTTTTCATTACTTCTTTTGAGTGACAGCTTTCATATTTATTTCTATATTTAAATAGGTAAAAATATATCAAATTTCTTGGCATATTTTATAATGATTCTAAGTTGGAATTTTACTGTAATGTCAAATGCTTGTTTACTAGCTATGACAGTAGGTAGGATCGTAAAACTACCTATGAATAAAACGAATAAAATAATAAAATCATACTCTACTACAGTATTTATGCATTAACAATAAAATACTTATTATTATATAAAGTTAAAACAAAGTTTTCTATTTAATATAAAAAAAAATATAACAAGATTTTAAATAATACCTAAGTATGTCTAAAAAATTGATATTTTACATTATTATTTTTACTTGCTATTTAACACGTTTTTCAGAGTTTTCATATTAATTTAAATATTTTCTTTTTCGATTTCAAGTTTACTTGAATACATTAACAAGTTAAACATTGTGGTCAAATTGCATCAACACTTTATTTATATTACACTTTGATGTAGTAGAGTTAAATCAATAACGACAATGACGCTATATATTGTAATGATAAATCGTTTATTTCATCGTAACAGAAGAGTATATTTGATATATGAAAACTAAATTACTCATGTATTTGTGTAATGGGACTTGCGTGTTAAAAAATTGATTTTCTCCACGTTGTTTGCGCGTCGTACAGAACATTTTAGAGTTATTCTATAATAAATTTTATGGGACACAGAGTTCTCGGAATAATGAATAAAATATTCTACAACTTACAGAAAATCCAGTAGATGAATTAATCAATAAATATTTATTCGCAAAATTGTACACATATATACATATATTAATGAAATATGCAACTCTTTCTTTTTCACACAGAAGATGTTTCAATTCTTTTTTTTACGTTCACTTATCTTATATTGATAATCTTGTTGTCATTAATATACATCAATTCATGGTTAAAAATTATATTTGGACAAATCAAAACAAAGATACAATATACATAGACGGGACATTTAATTTTAGATTTTATTATTTGTATATTTATTTTAAAATTACCATTTGGTGAATAAAACAATACATTAAATAATAGTCTTCGCTTACTGCTGGAGAAAAATTCAATCTATTGCTATATTAAAACTTAAAAGCAACGTTAAATAATGCATTTCTTAAATGTTACTTAAAATTCAGTCTTTAAATGTAAAAATAATAATAACGTACGTTCCCTTAATGATTGAAGAATAATTTTGTTTGACAATGAGTTTTGATAAAAATATTATATCAAACTTACATCAAAAGGAACTTGCGAAAATTCCTGTGTCTTTATTTATATTTTTTCTATATTAATTACAAATAATTATAAGTCAAGAATGATAGAAATACAAGAGTGTTTCACAAGCTCTAACATAGAGACAGAAATCGTTTGATTGAAATATACAACCGTTTGTGTATTTTTATATTTACAATTACATTTGTAATATTCAATTTTTCAATGCTGGGTATATCTATGGGATGTCAGCATATTATTCGCTTTTAGTGTTTCTTTGTGCGCTGTTTGATTTCACTTCCTCTACCTCTTGGGCGTCTCCTTTTACAGTGAACGTAAAAAAATATCTTTTGTTCGGGTTCAGTTTCTCAGCTGGAAGTGCGATTACCCTCTTTTCTTCGCCGTGAGTTACCTCCACCTAAAAATTAACATCGAATATTGTTAAAACATAGTGTTTTTTGAACGCGAAGGACACAAAATACTGGTTGACAATGCGAAGTTAAATGGTACCATCTGTGATAGAACATGAAATATCGAAATCCAGTGACTAGATGAAACTCCTTTAAATGTTTTTATGAAAAAATGATTTATTAAGAGGATTTCTCAATGGATGACGTAAACAATTGATGACTAATTTCGCTCTTTGTTATCTAACAGTAATAATAAAAGTATTAATAATGATTATTAATACTAACATTGATTTTTGATAATTAACTCGACAAATTTTATGAATTTAGTTAATTGTGAAAACAACCCTTACAAAAAAATTAGAATATCCTTTTTTTAATATCATATATTTAATTAATATTAAACAAGTAGATGTAGAAAATGTTAATCTATTATTTTTTGTGTAAATGAAAAAAAAAACGATTTGTATCTGTTTATAATTAGAAATAAATAACAGATACAAAAACGGGTTAAGAGAATTAATTTTTTGTTTAAATCCATCATTAATAATATGTATAAGGTGTACTTAAATAATTATTCGTAGAGTGCACGTGAACATTTTTTTAAGAGTGAATTATGATGAAGAGTCAAAATGTTGATATATAGAGTGAGATATCGATATAGTTGAACCTCTTCTTGACCCACATGTAAATGAGACGTTTAACTTTGATTCGATATGCTGAATCAAACTATGGAATGAGTTTTACAGTACAAATGACATTGAGTGATTGTATTTTTGTTTCAATCGCAATTTACCGTCATGTGTCCCGTTCCGCGAGTTTCAATCATCGGAAGAAGACTCGTCCCCCGTTCTGGGGCGCCTCCACCTACTGCAATTATAGTCTATAATCAAATGTTGCTAACTGTTTTTGCGGGAGTGTTTTGACGGTTACAATCGTAGTTGAATTGCATATTTCAGTTGAAGGATGTATTGAAATATTTACTTTGGGATCACAATTGGATTATATAATTTAGTGTTCGTGGTCTAATCAGTTTAATTTTGCAGTGTAAATTGGTTGACTCTTTTTTTTCTTTCAACTGAGATATGATTAGAATGCCAACGAAGTAACTTACGATAAGTATAAATTGGCACCGATGTGTATGCACTGGTTGCATGGTGACACTGATGTGTCTTTTTGGTGCATTGTCTAGCTTCTGTGCACCAGTCTGGTGTAGCCGGTCGTTTTTGAAGTTTGCGCAGCTGTTCGTACAAAAATGTTTCGAAGTGTCTGTAATAAATATAAAGTAAGATATATATATTATATACACTAAAATTTCATTTAATTTTGGAAAGTCTGATGAAGATTTTTAATTTAACTAGAAAATACCAGTGCTTTAAATTTAGTAAAAAGTAAACAAATTATAAAAAGATTATAAGCAAATTAAGTTTGACGTTCTTACCTAAACGTTAATGGTTGATGATCATACTTTACAACACCAAGTGTTGGCCCGGTTAAGCCTGACTTATTAAATGCATCTACCTAAAAATATT
Organism: Leptoteleia sp. ZL-2020; assembly: GCA_022817305.1. Taxonomy (NCBI): domain Eukaryota; kingdom Metazoa; phylum Arthropoda; class Insecta; order Hymenoptera; family Scelionidae; genus Leptoteleia; species Leptoteleia sp. ZL-2020. The sequence continues at coordinate 22,614 of JABFPN010001263.1, forward strand.
AACGCCTGAATATCAATTTACCAATTCCTGTGTAAATAATGTTAAATATCTAAATTCTAGAAAATTAGCTTACTTGTCTTTTGACTAAGACATGCTCATTCGTCCTGCCGTGCCTAATCTGTAACCGTTTCAATTCCATTAACTGGAAAAATATTTTCCTTTCGAGGTGATAACGACGCAGACTTATTTGTACATCTCTTGTTACAGTCTCCATTCGCAATTCCTGTTGTTTTTGCGTATTAGGACAACATTTCATAGTTCTTCTGGGGATTCTCGAAATCCTCGGGCTTGGCTCAATTCCACTATCTCTTCCTCCGCTATCCCTACGTTGATTCAGTTTCGTTCTCTCTTGACTTTCCTCTTGGGAAGTTTCTGGTCCAGCTATTCTAACTGATGGCTTTGCTTCCACCTAGTAATTTAGATTATTGAACATAATTATTTATTATTTATTATCGAACTCCTCGTCAACTTTATCTTCTATTAATAATCAAAAATCACCTGAATTGTTGCATCAGTCATGATTGGCTTAGATGTAGCCGCTACTCGAGGCGTTTCTTCCTCACTTGTACTGGGTAAAACTCTCATTACACCAATACCATCATCTTCGTCCTGTTCTGTGTGCTCCTCCTCTTCACCAATTGCTTCACCAATCTCTTTTTCCAGTTCTTCCTCCTCGTCCCATTCTGGGCTCTCGATTACAGCGATAATCGCGCTTCTATCTGGACTTTGATCTTCGGAGCTCTCGAAAAGAGTTTGTTTCGAAGACGATGGTCTTCTTTTGTTCTTCCCAGTTGACGGCCTGGAACGTCTTTCAGTCTTGGCACACGGAGAAAAATAAACTGAAGAAAATACAAAAATGTTAAAACAAATTACTAGCTTTTATTAGTAAACTGGTTAACAACTTTAAGTCTTATATTGTTACCAGTTGGTGTGAAAACAATTACTATCTCAGATAGTAATTTGTAGATATGCTCGTTAGAAAATATACGTGTTACGCGTATCGTAATATCTTTTTAGCAGTAATTCAATTACTAAGCTGAAATAGTTTGTGTAACATTTTCGGAAATAGAACGAATAATATTACTTACATCCATCGCCATTTTCTTGTCCTTCTGGTGCTTTTTGTCCCTGTACATGCTCTTCGACTCCTCTTTCCTCCTCCATTTCCTTCTCTGAGGATTTATTTTCATCCAGCTTCACTTTCGATTTATCTTCTGTAACAGTGCTATAAATAGACATCCTACGAACCGTTTCTTCGTCTGTTTTGGTATCTAATATTTGAAAAGACTGATCTTTTGCAAATTCTTGCTCGTTTTGTTGTTGAAAATTGTCTTCGTGTTTATCTTTATCTTGATTATCATCAGGATCTTTCTTTTTGGATTTAGTTTTAGGACTCTTTTTCGGCGACTTTTTATCTGACAATACACTCCTCGCCGAATTTCTCCTCGATTTAGTCTTTGAAGTGTCATTACTTACTTTCAAAGTTGCACTGCTTTCTTTAATTTGTGATTCTTCTTGAATGTGTTCCATTTTTGTCTCCCGTTCTTCTTTTTGTTTCGCAGCTTTTTCGCAATTCGGTTCCTCCGAGCTAATCTCTTCTGAATTATCGTTGTCTGCTTTTGTTTGTTGTTCCATTTCTTGGCTTCTCTGTAATATCGAAACATAAATGTTGTTATTGAAATGACAGTTATTAGAAGCTAAGCAAATAAATGAAAAAGCAAATGAAAAAATCTACCGTATGTAAATGAACCAAAATTATTTCATGCAAGTTTATCATTAACATAAAGGTAAAGCAGAATGTCCTTGAACAAGCACGCTTCAGCAAGCAAAACATTTGGATCTAATAACCCTGCGTTGCCCTTCTTGTTCTGCTGGAGTAATTATTGATAATCTTCTCTCGTTAACAGTTAAAGATTTTATCGATTCGATATCTTTTTCTTTGATCGAAGATCTTCTTCTCAAAGATAAGGGGATTTCTCCCGTATCTTCAGCTTTGCTAATTATCTCATTGTTTTTTGTTAAAATGTTCAAAATTTCAATATCCTTTTCTTTAATTGAAGACCTCCTTCTGAGTGGAATATTCCTCTCCTCTTCTTTGGCTTCTTCATTCGCTACATTTTGAACAGTTTCAATATCATTTACTTTAATAGACGATCTCCTTCTTACCAATGCAATTTTCTCTTCGCTATCTTCCTGTTGTTTCAGTACAGTTTGTTGCCTCATTTCTTCGACATCTTTTTTCATATCCGCAGCTTTGGTTAATAAAGACGACTGCACCTCGTCAGCTTTTTCCAAAATATTGTCCATTGAATTTCTAGAAGTTTCCCCGTTACATTTATTTCTCTTTGGATTCTCAGGATCTTCTACTTTCGGAGTATCTGGCGCTTGATCTTTATGAATAATGGCGGTAACTGTTACGTGTTCCACCGTCTCTTGACTTGTACTATCTGTTATATCCTGCTCGTATCGACTTTCCATTTCTTTTGATTTCTTTCTCACAGAATCTATTATCTTTTCACTGTCACTGAATTGTTCCTCGTAATCGTCTTTGCAAAATGTTGCCTTTTTCTTTGACGTTTTATCCCTTCTAGAAGATTTCGATTTATCTATTTTTTCCCTAGGTGTTTTAGACTTCCTTCCCGAAACCATTTTTTCGTACTTTTCCATGGATTTCGTCCTAACGATGACTTCTAGACTGTCATCGCTCACGCTGTCTTCATCTCTTCTTTCCTCACTTTCCTTCTTGGTGAAACTTACTATTTCCGTTTTCTCAGATCTTCGTTTTTTATCTTCAGACTTGTACCGGGAGGACCTTGGAGTTCTTTTAGATTCGTGGTCTGACTTTAAGTCATCGTCACTGTTTGAAGTTTCATTGGAAGATTCGTACTTTTTATGCCTTTTGGAGTACTTTCGACTGGCCTTTCGGAGCAATGATTCATCATCACTTAAATCGTTATCCTTATATCGTCCGGATTCGCTGCGGGATCGACGGTGATGGTCCTTCTTTTTCATCTCCTTCATGACCCTTAATTCTTCTTCACTGAAACTACGACTGTCTTGTCGAGACAATTGTCTAGAGTTACCACGTTTTCTCGTACGCTTTTCTATCCAACGTTCTTCATAATATGTTTCTGGACGTCGATGTTTTCGAATTCTTCTAGGAGTGGAGTCGGATTCAGAATTTGTATCATCGGGGTTTAGATGTAATTTTGCTGAAAAAACTGTAAGAAGAATGTTGTTTGTCAATGTGTTTTTCGACTGTATTTTTTGGTACAACAGACTAATTTAATTATGCAATTAGTAGATATTTGATTAACGTTTCGACCTTTTTGTGATCATTATCAAAATATTTAATTAGGTTATTCAGAAGCTCACGTAAATATTGTCACATGATAATTAGTCAATTTTTACTAATTGTTGTGTGGTTCTAATGGGATGTCATTACTGGTTGAGTTTATCAAAGTGTACGAATTTAAATACATTAATAGCTTGTTTTGAAAATTAATATTATTTCAAATATGACTAAGAAACATATATTATTTTATGATTCTTTCGTAAATTTTGTTTACAATTTCTGTGTCTTTTGGTATGTTAAGTGTATTTTTATTAGATTTTATATGTAGCATTTCTGGGACATTTCTTTTCTAGTAAGAATGTTATTTTATTATTTTGTCGAATGAGTAACGTTAATTAAAGTTTTTATTTAATTTTTAGTACTGAGTTGACCCATAATTGTGTTTAAAGTGAATGAGATAATATAATTTTAAATGAATTATTACTGAATGTAAAAACACTAAAATACCTTTTTTAGGTCGATTTTAATCTAATTTAGTATCACATACTGAACAATGTATCATAATATAAGATATTACGAGGTAATCTTTCTGATAGGAAATGTAGGGAATTGTTAAATTTAGAGAATGTTATAATGTAAAATCACGAGCTTCTATAACTTATTCAAATAAAAAAGTAAATAAGATTTTATCTTACGTTACATTTTTACGTAAAAAGTTAATTACAATCTTAATAATAAGATGATTCAAAATTGATATAAAATATTAATGTTAAGATAATACTGGATTATTATTTTAATAAGAGTTTTATTTCTTACTAAAATTTTTATTTGCAAAGTATATAAAAGGGAACCATTTTAATTTTACCAGAATATTTTAATTGTTCTTCAATTTTATTTATATAAAACTATTAAATCCTGCCATGCATAATTTAGATTTTTATTTTTATTACTTTATTAAAAACTATTTATCATAATCTTCAAATAAAAACTACTTGTCCTTTAAATTTTACTTCGAAGCATACATTGATATGCATTAACTTCAGACAGTTCTTATAATAAGGAATATCGAACCTTTGCAGGGGGCATTTTTGTGCGCGCGAATTTGTTGCGCAGTTGATCCACCGTGCATCTGAATTAACTTTGCACAATCTCGGTGTCCTCTGTACAAAGCAGCATCTAAAGCCGTCATTAGGCTCCCTTTTCCTGTTCTCAAAATAGCGTTGATTCTTGCATCATTGTCCAAAAGAACTTTGCATACATCCAGGTGCCCATGAAGTGCGGCTACATGAAGCGGCGTCTTTCCATCTTGAGTAGCCACGTCGAGTAAACTCGGACGTCGTTTCACCAGCCATTTAACCAATTCAATTCTACCGGAAGCTACGGCTTCGTGGCCCACTCCGGTCCCTCTTACGGTTCTTGCGTGAAGAGATCCTCCATGCTGAGCGAGAATTTTTAAAGTCTCTAGTTGGCCTTTTGCGGCTGCACATAATGCTGGTCTGAAAATTATTTAATATTTAAAAATTTGTTAATTTATTTTTAAACTGATTTAAGTTTTTTCCCCTTTCAATACATTAATAAAAGTTTAAATATTTTAATTGGAAAAAAAACGTTCTTTTCACCAATAGCAGTGATAGTAGTAGATTTGTTAGCAGCAATATTTACCAATAGTTACTAATATTATTAGCACTATGTTTTATTTCAATTCAGATTTTACTAACTAACACACTTCTTCTTCTGTTTATTTTCTTTCAAAATGTAAGCATTGAATTTTAGTGTGAATATTTACGTTCTTCCTTTACGATCCTGTCTGTTCGGATCTGCACCTAATTTCAAAAGTAAAGCCGTTGCATCCGCGTGACCCAAAGTTGCAGAATAATGCAAAGCTGAACATCCGTTATCGTCCACGTGATCAGGTTGAGCTCCGCATAAATTGACTAATGCTTCCACGCATCTTGCATGTCCTCTTGATGCTGCACAATGCAATGCTGTCAGTCCATCTTTGTCTGACGATCCTGCAACGGCAGACCCTCCGGCTCTGATATGCATGTGTTAAATATAACAAATGTTTTAATCTGACTAGTAACATTTTTAATTGCATTTTTCTTTGGGGACACGGTTATTCTATTTATTAAAGTTTTATTTATTGACTTAACTATGTAAAACTGAAACTATTAATTAATAAACAAATTTGTTTTTAATTCTAGCGCATAGAGATATTTAGTTAGTTAATATTAATAAGTTTTTGAGTGTATGCATTGCAGAATTAAATAAGTTTATTCGGACCTCGTTAAAGCCAAAACCGCGTCGACACTTCCGGCACTTGCAGCCCACAAAATGGGTTGTCGTCCGTCTTCGTCTCTAGCATTGACATTCGCTCCAAATTCCAAAAGAGTTTGTAGAACCTTTGAACAATTAACGTGTATAATATTTTGTAATATAATATGTAATATTATAAAAAGTTATGAAAAAAAACTTACTTATAACGAATACATTTTATTGTTAATAAATCAATTTTTTTTATTTCTTTTTGTTTTTTTCTTTGAAGTGATTTTTATAATATCTTTAATGCATAGTAAATGTTTTACGCGTGTTTACGGGTTAACAAGTGTAATTACGTTAATGAAAAGTACTAAATTGCAAATATACTTTTGTAGCATAATTCATTTGTGGTTGAGTTAATTAGTGAATTCTAATTGATGATATTTAAGTATATTTACATTGTTTACTGTAAAAGAAGGAAAATAAATAAAACTTTCCACGCACATACACAAATCAATATTAAACATCCTTTGGTTGTTTTACGAGCACGGTAATTTGAAAAGTAAGAAAGAGTTTTTAATATATTTATTAAGCTTATTCGAATTGTCTAAATGTGTGTTGTAATGGATTTTACAATGGTTCATACACAACCAGTAATTTATTACAGTTTAAACTTTATTTTTAATGCTAAGTAATTCATATAATAAATAATCCATTCATTTACATCCCTGTTTTTAAAGTAAAATTAGACATACCTTTATATTGGAATTCATTTTAAATTTATATTTTACTATTCATTAACTTTAATAATACTTGGTTATTATATTTTTATAAGGATTATATAATTATCTGTATATTATTGTTTTTGATAACAGCAACAATACATTTTCAAACTGTATATAAATACATATAAATTACCATTAAACCAATTTTCTTAGGAATCGTGAGTTCAGAAGTTGCAGCAGCTCCGCAGCATTGAGCTGCATAATGCAAAGGCGATCCACCCCTTAAATCTGGTGTTGACGGCTTTGCCCCTGCTGATAAAAGCAACCGTACGCATTCTGCTTCTCCGCAAACTAAAATAGTAAAATAATTCATTCAATATTAGTACAACTAAATAACTACAAACACATATAAAAAAGAAAGATACATTGCTGATTGTACATCTACACTTAAAAAATTGTGTAATATCTTATATATATTATGGAATCAGTTATGAAAATGAAGTATTTATGGCCGTATGAATATATAAATAATACACATATATAAACATTCATAGAATACATATGAATATTTATATTCATAAAACATATACAGTTATGAATCATAAAATTAAAAAAATCATCCTAGTAAACTATCAGAAAATTATTCCAACATCTATTGTGAGCAATTCAAATTTATTTAAAATGATTTTTTTAATTAATTTTGATAATTCTAAAGATAAGGAATTTGTAAGAAAAATATTTTTTACCAGGGTAAAGCTTAAAAAATCTTACGTCATTACTTCACGTGTCTTAAATTTTCATGTATCGCCTTACATATTTCATTTTCATCAAGGTTTCTTTCAGCCCACGCTACACTACTTTTTCAGTAAACCAACAAAAAATGTTTTAATACATTGAACATTTAATAATGTCAAGGTAGTCAACTGTTAACATTAGAAAACTAACGTCAAACTAAAAATATCCCCTAATACCAATCAAAGCTGTAATAAAACAATCTCTGGCTTACAACAATCAATGTAATTTCATGAAATTTTCCGCGGACCAGTATTTAACTTAATCGCCGGTCAGAGAGCCAACTATCGGGTTACTTTAAGGGAGAAATTATTATCAGAGGGTCGCGCTATGAATTATGGCGGATGATTTTGAAGGACGCTTCAATCTCGTCCATATTCATTTTCATATTAACCAAGGACGTGGTCAATCTTACGGGGTAATCTTTGCCTCGACCAATTCTCGCGTGAGCGTGCCAAGTCAACCGGAATTACGTCACTTAATGACCTACTAACCTTACTTGACCACTTTGCCCGGTTCGCCAGTGATACAGCAACGCGATCGTACCCCCGATGACCATTTTTCAATTGCAAACCACTTCCGCGGTTCGGACTCCTTGTATTTACTTGCCCCAGTTAGGCTGGTTGTTTAGCGTTTTGTTACCGCGAGGAAAACGGTTTCAATTAATAGGAAGTTGATAAACGTTTGGTTTAGTCTTCCTTTGAAATAGCGATTTGAATTAATTTGGTTTATGAATTATTCAGAGTTTACCCGGGGTTCGCGGAGAAAGTATAAGTTGGAATTTTAAAGGTTTAGGAAGATCCTATTATTTTGGCGGGGAAACAGTGCGAAAGAGGGAAGAAAAGAGAGAAGGTAGATTAGTTGAAGTAATATTATGATTTTTTCTACTGTAAATTAACGATGAAAGGTTTTGAAGCAATGTAGAGATGGAAGATAAGAGCTAAAGAAAATATACATAGGGAATGATATAGTCACTGATTTTGTTATCTTTAATTACTTTATGCTCTACGATAATAGCATGGTCACGTGACTAAGATAATAATTTTGGGTCATTAATTTAAAGTACTATTTGACAGATTTTTAAGATAACATTAAATTTAGAGAACGATTAAATTGAAGTGTGACATATAGGATACTTTAGACTCGTGATTTATATTTAACACTAATGATATAATAATTATTAAATCATATTTCTTTCACTTATGACCTTGAGGAACAAACGCAAGTTGTCCTTATTGAGTCTATTTAAATATCTTTCTTACGTTTCGTTTAACTTTTTAGACCTCCTCAGAACTTACACTGAGAAAAATTCATGAGCTACTTTCAATTCCACGGTGAGCTTACGTATAATTGTTAAAGTGAAACGAATTGTGCTGAAAACAAGTGAAAATAATCGTTAAAATCAACTTCATCAAGTACTTG
>JABFPN010001264.1:0-11502 GCA_022817305.1 Leptoteleia sp. ZL-2020
AATATTTTTTTTAGTTACTTCAACCAAAATTATTTGTTATTGAAACAATAATTTGGTTATTTTAACTAAAGATTTTGGTCAGCTAAAAAAGAACCAAATTTTGGTTAACATTTTTCTCCGTGTAGTTTACCTAGAGTATATCATAAGAAAAGAAATTACTAACGAAATCATATTCTGAAAAAAAACATTAATAATTACTGTGCCTTAAAGCGAAGCCATTTGTACAATATAGGAAAAAATTTTTATTGTTCTGGCACAGTAATTTTTCCTATATTCTACAAACAGCTTCGCTTTAAGGTTCCAGCACAGTAATTCTTAATTTTTTTTTTCAGTATAGAAACTACCTAAATTAAATGCCAAACATTTATTAGATTCCCTATATAACTAGATGAAAATCGAGACTAGGCCATATTAGGAACATTTGAGTTATTTAAGCAAAAATTATAACTGATAACTTTAAGATAATGTAAAACAACTCAAGACCCTAAAAATAACAATTTATTACTGTGAATTTCATGTAATATTTCTTCCTTATTACAGAATCAATAAACGAAAAGTAAATAAACAAGTGGTTAAATTTAGAACCCCCTAAATGAGCTTGATTAATATATATTTAAATTGAGTCTTCATTATCTTGAAAAAGCATATTAAATTTCCATCAGTTCGGCGAAACTGGAACCGAACCGTGTGCGTTTCAGTAATGTATCGTCATGTCTGCGAGTAAAAGTTATCTTCTACAATAATACATTATTAATTTCACTTCAGTTAATTTCATCGCGGGGGTATCATTGACGATTCTTCCAATTACCGCGTTCATTTCTAATAATTTATTATAGAATTTCAATTGTTTTAAGTTGAATTTGATTTTAAAAGTGAATATACGTTTAAAGTGGAAGAAGAGAGATACGAATAAAATGTGATAAATTAAAAATTTAGTTGTATTTGGATAGTTTTGAAGTTTGAGTACTTTGGAGGTGCTTAACAATTATCATTATTGTTATAAATTGAAGTTAAAATGTGTATACAAGTTACAATATCAATTGCAGTTATATCAGAAAAATATATTAACTAATTCTTTGAGGTAACTCGTTCAAAAATGTACAAAATATATATAATTATATATAAACAGTTTATATTATGAACAATAACTATCATAATAAAACATAATTATTATAAATATTAAAAAAAGATTATTTAATCTCAAGTTAGAAGAATACTTTAAATTTTTCAAATAATAATCATAAATAACTGATACGTTTCTCTAACGAAAAATAGTAATTTTTAAAAAATCCTCTCAGTTCACAAACGCAATTTGTCCTTACTTCACAATACAGTTTAACGAGTTTTTATCCAACTTTTTCCCGTATGTATACTTTTTGATAATCCACAATTTTTTTTCTCTCTCTCTCTCCTTCCACGAAAACGTCGTTAGTCACTGAAACAAGTCTCTAAACAAACTCGAAAACTGTTATTTAGTTTGTCATCAAAGTTAGCTAATCAATTATCTAAACTAACGAGTGCTTCTGTTACGGAATTCCGAGCTTTTGGATTTTCCTTTTTTCGTCTCCACTTTTTTTTCCCCCTCTTTCCCCTCCTTTTTTCTACATTCCTTTCTTTTTCACCCCCGGAAGTTGACGAGGACAAAAAAATGCTAGCATCCTTAATTACATAAACCAAACATTTGACCGCTGCCGGCACTAACGACCAAAACGCGGCCAATTTAACCCGACACTCGACGACCTTACAACGGCGATAATTGGGACGTCAACCGATCGGGGCCAATATTAGAACCGTCAACCATTATACTCCGCTTCCTTCGACGGCGTTAACAAAAATTTTCCATCTTACACTTTCTCTTCTCTTATTCAATTAAAACATACCATGTATAGAATATATGGATGTGAAGCGTATATTTCGAAGATCTGAAAAGATATATTACATTAATTAAATGTCAAATTTCAAATTTTTCACTAAAATTAAAAAATTACAACTTAATATAATTTTCAGGGGTGTAATTTGCAGATGAAATTGAAGATGCGTCCCCGAAATATACGGTTCACGAGTCTGTAACACATATATGGAGATATATATATGTATTTATATATTGTTTGATAACAGGCGAAATTAATTTGGATTTTAATTTGAACTTTGGCGAACGAAAACCCGCTGCCGAGTCAGCTATTTGTTTCGCGGTGTTTGCGTTTTCGCGTCAAATCACGTCAATTGTGACGGGGAGCCGCACGTGGAGCTTTTTCACTGATTTCGCACAAACTTTTTCGCAGCTTTCGCCAAACTTGTTTTCGCTTTTCACCGATCGTTTTGATCCTTCTATTCCCCGGCTTTCACTCTCTTGCTTTCTCTATCTTTCTCTATCTCTCAACATTTCTCTTTCGGTACTTTTATATTATATATTTTTCGCGCCCTCCCCGCGAATTTACCGGTATTCCGGCAACTCTTTTTGAAACGAAATAATTTGCTCTTTAAGGAAGATGAGACTTACCCAATTCACTGTAAAAAAAAAAGAAAACTTCGAGCGACAACACTAATAAACACTGACGTTTCAATGGAGCGTAGAGAACTTGTACGTTCGCGGATGAGAAAACGCGGAAACCCCGACTTTTGCCCGGAAACCGAAACGATGTGCATTCGGTCGCATCCAAAATGCAACTTGAACCGTACCCGCGCTTTGCTTCGCGAACTTAAGATAACGGGTGGGGAGGAATCAACCCTATGGGGTTTAGTTGACAGGTACGTCCGCGAGAGGGCGACACCGTTCAATGTTATTAACCGCGGTGAAGGCAAGGTCGGTAAAAGTTGAAACTACCTTTATCGGCTGTCGGGGTACTGGAAGATCCATCCGTATCCGTCCGTCGATAATGCAGCGAAGCACAACACTTTTTCCTGAAAAAATAAATATAAATTAGTCCCGTTTTTTGTGGCACTGAAGAATAATACGTTTCTCAAATTAAGAACGTAAACAAGAATTGTTTGTAAATATTCAAAGAGGCAAAGTAATGAAATAAAAACAACAATGTTTGTTATTGTTTTTATTTTTTTCTTTCTAAGCAGTGCATTATGTATTTAAGAACAAAAGGAAATGTAGTTCGTTTATAATTTTTATCTTGAAAAACGTGTTTCATCCTTCAGTCTCATCAATTGTTTTCAATCAAATTGTATTTTATGTGAAGAACATGTGATTGTACATTTAAATGGTTTTATTGACAAATTGGAAAAACTTTAAAGCCAAAATTATTCATTTGTATACTTGTATTCATTAATTTTATATCATTAGAATAGATATAGAATCAAACGATTTTCATTTTGTCAATAAATCCAGTTGATGTTGAGAACTTTTTCATTTTTTTAATATAACAATTTGCGGTGAGATAAAGAACTAAATATTTTGACTTTTAAGGGAAAATGCAATAAATATTTGAAGCGAATAGAGAAGAAAGATTGTTAAAATTTAAAAACCAGTGGATTTCACATTTTGAAAAAATAATGAATGAAACAATAACATTGTTTAAGATATTTTTGTGTTTTGAATGTAATATAAGTGTCTTTGCAAACAATAAATATTTTCGGTAATATTTATTTTACATGCAATTTTTCCTCAAAGTTTTTGTGAAATATTTTCTATAAAGAAAATTTAATTTATTCCCAATTACGGTAATTAATGCAAAGAAGTCACGGTAATTATGAGCTGTGAAAAAATCTAAGATTCTCCCAATAATTAGAAATATTGGCTGAACTAAATTTCTAGTTAAAACAATCAAAAAATAGAACATTTTGCAAATGTTTAGCTAATCAATGAATCAGGTACAAGTCGCTTTATTAAATCAAAATATACTAAAAAATATTTTAATGATTTTCTTTTTAACTTTCCACTATTTTCATTTCCTATTTTCCTCGACCTTATTTCATCTTTTATAAACTATTTTTTTTCTCCATTTTCTGCGCAACTTTATACGAAGGCATGCCATCGTACATTATTCTGGTTCTTCAGGCTACAGTCGACCAATCATATTACACGACACGACTAAACAACGAGGCAACGAACTTGCTCAGATCCATGCTGAAATTGCCGTACATGAATCGCAATAACAGCACCAGTGCACCTCTGTTTTCTGGTCTTAAAACATCGTTTGTTCTATACATCAATAATTATTACCATTATCAAAAATGTAACAAAACTGGGCCTATTTAAAATAAGATTCAATTCATCGGAGAACATTTTACTGTAAATTAATTAATAACAAACTAATTTTTACATTTGTTTAGAAAACTCTCCAGTAAGCACTGTAATTATATAAGGAGCTCACTAAAATCCTCTAAATGTTTGGCAACGCTATTAGTAAGTAACAAAAATGAAGCAAAAAATACATTACTCTGCTCGAATGTGAAATACATTTTATTAATTAACAAACATTTTTAATTATTCTACGTACAGCATGGCCTGTAATTCACAATTTATTTTGTATTAAAAATTTTTATTTACCTTTGAAAGTCGTATTTTATAATATGAGTTTATATTCAATTATATTTTGCAGTAATTATAATGTTTATTAATAAAGCTTTTATCGGATTACACTTTTATTCCGTTATAATTGATTCAAAAAGTTAAATTAATTTCCAAACTGTAATTGCTTAAATAAACGTGCAAATGTTCCTCTTTCTTTTTTCTTTCAAAGAAAGGCTTGATTAAAATTGATTTAAATTATCGTAATACGTTTTGTTATAACAGAATGAACGGGCAAAAGGACCGATATCCGTAACACACGGAAAAGTTTTGGGAACATCTCGAATATGTAAATTGTGGCACGTTCTCGCGCGCATTAAATCGATTAAATATACCCAGAATTAGGATTCATTCAAATGTATACCGGGAGCAAGTTAGCTTACCGTTTTAGCGCGACGTGAGTTTCTAATACAAAATTTTGGTTTCAGCTTTCCAACGGTCAAAGTTAATTTGATTGATCCCGGAGTCGAGTTGCGCTCCGAAAACACTAGCCGTGCCCAGAAACTCGTATTAAATCAAAACTTTTTAAAGACACTTCGCTTTAATAATTTATTCTCATTTTTCGCAGACACGCGAAAAACTTTGACTTTGACTTTCTTTTTCTTTCAAGTTAAGTTACATTAAAGCTAATACAAGAAAAAAAAATTATTTTTTTTCTCGTATTGACGGTTACTTTAATTTAAGGCCTTTCAATCAAAATTGTCGATCGCTTATCATTTATACGTACCATTATGTATTAAATATTCCTGATATTTTAGGTGTTATATTTTAGGATGACATTCGTGTCGTAAAATCAATTTTTGCCCTGTAACGTGCATCGAATAGATATAGAAAATTTGAGTTCATTATGAAGCACACCAACATCAGATGTTCGATAAGCATTTGAATGAAAAATGCCAATTTTTTCGCATTTAACAAAAATGTGTTTACCATTGCAACATATTAAACTGAAAATGACGTTATGCTTCGTCAGTGTGACGCTTCACATTCAATCTAAATAGATGATAAATCGTGACTCCGCAGTAAAGTGAGAAAGTTATTAAAATTCGATAAATTATGCGAAAAAATTCACCGTGATGCTCGCAGACGCTTATCCTGATTCATTACTTATAAAAACACTTTATCTATGTGCATTAATTACCGAGGTTTAACAAAATATGTTTCCGTTATGAAAACAAACACATTTACTTAATACTTTATAACCAACAAAATTCAAATGTTATTGTAACACTGAGATCAAAATATTTATACATAATTACTGTATGGCGGATAGGAGCATATAACCATTTCCTGTGGCCAAATTCAAACAAACAACAACAACAACATAATTACTGTAGTTTACAAAACGCTTTGTTTAAATTAAAATGGAAAATTTGTCATATTTAAAAACGCTAATTAGTGTTTTTATTCTTTTGCTAAATGTTCTAGTTAATAATAAAAATATTAATAAACAGATACTCTTAATTCAGCCAATCAGTTGTAAAACATCCATAATTTATTGCAAATCAATAATAATATAAACGTTAATCCCCATAATTAGATGACCAATTAGAATCCGAAAATAAATTTACCAGAATCAAAAAACCGCAATGCTGCCCGTCGTTTATTGACCAGCAACGCAAACTCGTATACAATTAGCTTTACAAATTGACGTTAAGTGTCGCTAATTAAATATTAGATTAGATAATCAATCGGCACTAAAAGCCAAATTGAATCATTCTCGTTCCCACTACCCTTGTAGAAAAGTAAAACAAAAAAAAAATAACGAGCTTGTAGTTTCTTGGGCTTTGGAAAATATTTCATCAATTTTTTCCCAAAATTTATTATAAAACGTTGTACATTTGTTATTCATTTGATCAATTTTGTGAAGCAAGTTTTGACCACGATTTGATGCAAATTACTTTTCAAGTAAAATGTTGAACAATAATTTTGGCTAAAATTTGATCAAATATCATATAAAGTCCAAGATTCTTGAACAAGTAATTATAAATACACTATCAACTTTAATGCATATTATATAAATATTTATTCCTTCTCTTATAATAAACAAAATCCACCCGACGTATTGAAAATCACGTGCATAATAAACTTTAAAATACAATACCCAACATCATTTAAAACAGAGCTAAATTCTAATAACTGAAAATTGAGAATTCCAATAATTCGACTAATTAATGATTACCACAATACATTAATGTTACAATCTTAATAGTAATGAAAATACAAATAAAAAATCTACCAATTCAATAAGTTAAATAAAACTTTATAAGAGTTACCCGAATAATTTCTCATAGTTCAAAATTACTACAAGGAATCACAAAGAAAAAACTTATAGAAAATTAAGCATTCTTCAGAGAAAATTGTTCACAATATAAGAACACTTAATTTAATTTTATCAGAACATACATAGCAAGTTCTCAGTAATTATTTATAAGAATGTCATTATAGCATAATTCTTACAAGATATTAACAAAACGATGTAACTCCTCATTAGACAAAAAGAAATATCGCACAATCAATTATACAAAACCTAACGAGACAACAAAAACAACCATAAAAGAAAGCGAACTTAGCAAAGATAAAAAACGGAAACAACGAGAAAAATGATAAAGGAAAACAAAATTCAACGAAGAAAAAAAAACATTTATTAAAAAAGAAAAGAGAGAGAGCAAATAGAAAAGGAAGGAAAAGTCATGTCCGATAATTCTGGTAATAAAGAAACGATAAGGATTGAAAAAAAAACCAACGATAAACAAGCGACTGCGGCGAAGGATTTGCCACTGATACTCAACCGCGGACTTTTTCCGGCTTCTCAAATTTCACACAAGCCTCGCACAACACACAGCGAGGGACAACAACGAAACGGCGCACTAATCTAACTCGGCTTTTATTCTAATACCACGGCGACGGTCGGTAAAACACTTCTCCGTGTCTGCGATGCTCATTGATAAGCTGACATATAAAATCAAGCGATAAGAATGTCGCGGCGCTTCAGTGCAAGTTCAATCACTACGATGGCAAGTACCACGAAGATACTCGCGAAACCGTGTCGTAGTTGCAATTCCCTCGACGTGATCGTTTGATATTTCTCGGGATTTAAACCATTCGGCGAATTACGACCGTGGCAACTTCGCTGGTGCACTCTGTGAAATAAAATTTGACAATTCCAAAGCGATTAGTCGATTCAAATTTGACTTCGAGAACGGACATGTAAGAGAAAAATTTTGTAACCAATTTAAAGGCTTTTAGAGAAAGATAATTATAGAAGAAACAAAGGTTCGAATTAATAATGGCGATTAACGTGGGATTGAGACAAATTTTGATTAACTTGATTAGCAATTTAATAATCTTGGGAATGATAACACGTATCATGTATCATTAGTGGTTTCGCGTACAAGATTTCTTAGTGAAAGCTGTTGATTTCACATTTGTTCTATTCGAAGTGTGTTAAAATAAAATTGTTACTTTTTTGTTCTTACAGACTGGCGCCACAAATATGATACAAATTGATCATTACTGTATTCAGTTTAATTAATACCAAATTAGTAATTAAAACTTGTTTACAAAAACTAGTATACTTAATAAATTCATGTCAATAATTAATTTGATGCCTTTTTGTAGTTAACTGTACCAAAATGTATATGATGCATTTATTGCCAGAAACGACCAATAATTAAGAAAAAAGTCCACAATTAATTATTAAAATATGCATATAAATATTAAATTGAATTGAAATATTTAACTTTGTAATGAATTTATAATGTTACTTTTTATACAATAATACTAATAACTGGATTCAAATTTTAATATCTTTTAATATCAAAATTATTGATAATTTTAATTTATAGATGTTATCATTTGTACCAACATATATTGTACGAATATAAGTTGTCTGGAATTAACTGTGAAATTAACAGATAACAAATAAGAAACAATTCTTTTAACACCGGGAAAATAATAAGATGAAACAAAAAAAAGAAAATTTGTATGATGAGTAGATGTCTGTGATCAATATCGCAATCTATTTTAATTCGATAATGAAATAGCTTGAAGCCGCGGATTTGCGCATTCAACAAATCTTGATATGCACTGTTAATCACGTGCACTTTGTACCAGGCCGCTACAAAAAATGTCCACACCTGAATCGTGGTGACATCTAGATTTAATCGCGGCTAATTTGATTAAGTTGCAAGTTCAAACACAAAGGAGATGATACTTCCTTTATTCGCATATTTTGCTCAACGAAGGTTTTTCATATTATGCTTTAATGACATTGCAGGATTAGCAGAAAAATGATAAGTAACTGTTGTAGTAAATGACTGACGCTGTGTTTATATGAGTGAAATACCTTTTTACGATTCCAAGGAATTCTAAAAGAATAATATAATAAACAATTGTTATTTGTGATTTGAAAACTTGATTCCCATGAAACGTTCCTTATTGTTACAATCCTATTGTAACTATATTGTAATTTTTATTCCTGTTGTTAGCATTATTATCATCGTTATTATTATTATTAACACAATTATTCTGAGTGGATTGCTTTTGAACTGGCCTTATAATCTGCAACAAGATCAAAACACAACATTATATTATATGAGATAATGATACTAATAATAACAATTCTTTACAGATATACAACTTCACCCTTAACAAGGGTACTCTACACCCTACGTGTACATATACACACTATACTGTTGTAAATGATTATCACCCTTAATCAACGTGAAATACCTTTGATCTCGACACACTGCGGTAAAGTCAAATATTTTTGTCTTTTTTAATACTATATTTTTAACAATTATTTATTGTTCATGATTCTTTATAAGTTATTATTTTTCTTGATAGACTGATATTAACATTTTAATTATTATCTTTACTTTGTGCACATATTTTTCTATAATATAACAATTTCAACATATAATATGTAACGTGTATATTAAATTTACATTATTCAATTAACTTTAATTAGATGCAACTGTTAATTTAATAAATTTAATTAAATTTTCAGGAATAATGGACTGTTTGGGAACAAAGTGTTAATTTATAATCAATGTATCAAAACTATCACCATAGAAATTGTCTAATAATATTATATCATTAAAACAGGTAAAGTTTATTACAATGAGAAAAAATGTAATAGCACTATTACTAAAGTAATTTGTTATTACAACATATTTTCTGATGCCATAATCATTAATTTAGTTAAAAATATGAATACTTTTAATTATCGTATTCAAATAAAGATTTCGTTTAATCAGATACTTTAGATTACTTTATTTCATTACTCTAACTAAAACACACAATTATATTAAATAATATAATATAATTATATAAATGAAATAATTAAATTAAAAATAAACAAATTGTTATTAAAATCATCACATTTGTTTATTACAATAAATAGTTGTTATATCTTGCCATTGTAACTGATAATTAGCTTATTGATTAAAAATAAAAGATATGATTAAAGCAATATCTCAAATTAACGTGAAATTCCATGAAATATAAGACAAAATATTTGAATAAGATCGTTCAAAGGCATGTTAAAAGTAGAAGACGAGCTAAACAAAGCAAAAATATTTTAAAATAAATGTGGAAATATTTTAAGATTTGCAAAATCTAAAAAAATTTAAAATAAAAAAAAAACATTATTTTTAACAATTGATTTACCAATAAAATTTTAGGTTATGTTGCAACTTAAATTTTGCTTCATTTTGTAAATTAATGCCATACCTACCCTCAACATTCTGTAAAAATATTAAAATAGTTTATTAGAAAAAGAAACAAAATCATAAATACCTTGTAATCATTTTTTTCTAGGTTAGTTTGCATTATTGAATTGTCTGAAATGAATTTCAAAAATATTTCAGATCATCATGGAGAATTACACTTCAGATTCAAGCGACGCAGATTCCAACGAAAGAACCTTGGACCTGTCTTATTTGACATTAACGACTGAAATTTTAAACGAAAACTTAATCCATACGAGTCCCGCCGAGAATGTGGAGATCATGTTGCTGAATCAGAACCGTCTGAGCAGTATTCCGTCAGCGATCATCCGCTTCACGAATCTAAAAACATTAGACGTGTCAAATTGCGGATTGAACAAGCTGCCCGATTTCATTTGCGACCTTAACCTGAGCTGCCTTGTAGCAAAGAACAACGAGCTCGGCAACGATTCGCTACCAAAGAGCTTCGAAAACTTGTCGAGTCTGCGAGAATTGAATCTCAATGGAAACAGGCTCACAGACTTCCCGGAGCAAGTGCTGCATCTAATTTCACTCAAATATCTCTACTTAGGCGGAAACTCTATTACGAGCATCAACAAAGACATTTGCAAATTACAAAGGTTAACAAAATGTTTCCGTTTTACTTTTCCGTTAAAAAGATTAACAAAATAATTCCGATTCAAATTAATATTTGAACGTAATAAAACGCAAAAATATTCACTTTCACGCGGAAATCATGTATATTACACGAGACCGAACATAAGAATAAAAAAAAAATAAATAAATAAAAAAAACGGCGTCACTGCGCCACCGATAACCGCGAAAACTATTGTTATAACGGCAAACAATCCAGGTATACCCCGCGCGCACAATAGACTCGTCCGTCTACATTAACCAATCAGAGCCAAGCTAAATCGCGACGCTGCTTTTTACGGGATTATTGACCGTGATTATTTACTAAACAATTTCTCCTTTTCTTCTCGTTAAACATACACGGCGTCCCGTAAAAATATAAAAAACCGATCAATAAAATTACTTGAATAAATATTACTTATTTCCTATTAAAATCTTACATTACATCGCCAAATTTTCCTTTAAATTACAATATAAATGCCTCAGTTAAATTTCGTCAAATTAATATTTCAATGTAAGAATGGATAAAAATACCTTTTTCCACACGAATATCTATGAACACCGGCGTCCTCAACAATAACGATACACAAAAATGACCTTAAAAACGAAAAAGCAAAA
>JABFPN010001264.1:11602-31098 GCA_022817305.1 Leptoteleia sp. ZL-2020
TTTCGTCAAATTAATATTTCAATGTAAGAATGGATAAAAATACCTTTTTCCACACGAATATCTATGAACACCGGCGTCCTCAACAATAACGATACACAAAAATGACCTTAAAAACGAAAAAGCAAAACAAACAAATAAAACGCGATCCTCCCGCACAACCCGAGAATCACGAAAAACTAATGTTATAACGGCAAACAAAGCAAGTATTCTTCGCGAATAAATAGACTCGTCCGGCTGCGTTGACCAATCAGAGTCATGCTAAATCGCGACGCTGCTTCTCGGAATTATTGACCGTGATTATTTACTAAACAATTTCTCCTGTTTTTTAATTTTTTATACCAAACAGTATAAATTAATTATAACATATACGGCGGCCCATTGAAATATAAAAGATCGACTAATAAAATTGCCTGACGAATAATTACTTTCCGTTAAAATCTTTACCAATTTTAAAAATTTCATTAAATCTGTTATTTGCTTGAACAAACTTTAAAATACGCATTTAATACAATATACTGTTTGAATATTGTAATTGAAACAGTTAAGCTTCGTCAAATTATTATTTCAATGTAAGAAAACATAAAAATGCATTTTTTCACACGAATATGTATGAACGCCGGCGTCCTTGCTAATAACAATACACCAAAACGACCTTGAAAACGAAAACGAAAAACAAACAAATAAAACGCGGTCCTCCCGCACAACCAGAGAATCATGAAAAACTATTAATTATGCCAATCAGTATAAATTAACTTAAACATATATGGCGTCCCGTAAAAGTATAAAAAAATCGACTAATTTTTTCACGATATATTACATATTTCCCGTTAAAACCTTCAACAATTATAAAAATTTCACTAAATCATTAAACATGTTTGAACAAGCTTTACATATTTGTATAAAATACAAAATATTATTTTCGCATGATATAGTTTTAATTACCTTTGAATTATAATGTAAATGCTTCAGTTAACTTTCGTCAAATTAATATTTCAATGTAAGAATGGATAAAAATACCTTTTTCCACACGAATATCTATGAACACCGGCGTCCTCAACAATAACGATACACAAAAATGACCTTAAAAACGAAAAAGCAAAACAAACAAATAAAACACGATACTCGCGCACAACCCGAGAATCACGAAAAACTAATGTTATAACGGCAAACGAAGCAAGTATTCTGCGCGAATAAAATAGACTCGTCCGGTTGCGTTAACCAATCAGAGTCAAGCCAAATCGCGACTCTGCTTTTCGGAATTATCGACCATGATTATTGACAAACAAATTTCTCCTTGTCTTTACTTGTTTATGCCAATCAGCATAAATTAAGTGAAAATATACATGGCGTCCCGTAAAAATAAAAAAAAACCGAACAATAAAATTACTTGAATAAATATTAATTATTTTCCATTAAAACCTTCAACAATTATAAAAATTTCACTAAATCATTAAACATGTTTGAACAAGCTTTACATATTTGTATAAAATACAAAATATTATTTTCGCATTATATAGTTTTAATTACCTTTGAACTATAATGTAAATGCTTCAGTTAACTTTCGTCAAATTAATATTTCAATGTAAGAATGTATAAAAATACCTTTTTTCACGCGAATATCTATAAAAGCCGGCGTCCTCGACAATAACGATACACAAAAATGACCTTAAAAACGAAAAAGCAAAAAAAAAAAAAAACAAATAAAACACGATACTCGCGCACAACCCGAGAATCACGAAAAACTAATGTTATTACGGCAAACGAAGCAGGTATTCTACGCGAATAAAATAGATTCGTCCGGCTGCGTTAACCAATCAGAGGCAAGCCAAATCGCGACGCTGCGTTTCGGAATTATCGATCATGATTATTGACAAATATCTCCCGGTTTTTACTTGTTTATGCCAATCAGCATAAATTAACTTAAACATGCACGGCGTCCCGTAAAAAGTATCAGAATTTATTACGCCAATAATTCAATTAAGGATAAGTTACGGAAAGTCGTGCATTATCGTGACTTTTTACGCGCGAAAATTAAAAATTAAAATTTATTACTTCTTTCAGATTACAATATCTAGGAATGGGAGGTAACAGACTGGTCGAAGTTCCATCGACTTTAGGACAATTGACGTCACTGCAAGCAGTAGTGCTTTGCGATAATATGCTGGAAAGTTTGCCTAGCTCGATAGCAAATTTGAAAAACCTTAAATCGTTACAACTTCATAAAAACAGACTGAGAACACTTCCGACTGAAATTATTACACTTAAAAATTTAACAGAGGTACATATATATTATCAGTCTTGTTTATCACTATATATGCTTTATATTTATACTTTACTGTAAATACCTATTTGATTTAAAAGAAAATACACAATAGACTAGAAATTAAAACATATAAAGAAAACAAAAACAAGAACAAAATATAAATATCTTGAATCAATAGATAATTTGTTATCAGAATAATAAAAAATTAAGATTAACTTTTCAACATTGTTATTTATGCATTATTAATCTTTGATTACACTTTATTATTTAAAAATTATCAAATTTTAAGCTCTCTCTTCGAGATAATCCGCTGGTAGTGAGATTTGTGTCAGATATGACTCATAATCCACCTTCGTTGTTGGAATTAGCAGCAAGAGTAATTAAAACAAACGATATACCATATAACGAGGAAATTGTACCAAAAAATTTAATTGATTATCTGAATAGTGGACGTCGCTGTGTCAACAATAACTGTAAAGGTATGAAATATAAAAGTATGAAAATATAATTAACAAACATTGAAAGAATCTAAAAACATATCAATGTCAAAATAACTGACAACAATCTATGAGCATAAAATCTTATATATATAATACTATAATATTTATTTTAATATATGATTTATACAACAATTAATTTGCCTTACTGCAATTAAAAAGAAAATTAGAGGTCATATATCTAAATTTAATATAAATTTTTTTTAACATAGGTGTATTCTTCAACAACCGAGTGGAACATGTCAAGTTCGTCGACTTTTGTGGAAAATACCGTCTGCCACTGTTGCAGTACCTATGTAGCAGTAAATGTATTGGCCCCCGCCATGGAAACGAAGAGATTGTGTCCGGTGCAATGATCAGAAAAGTGCTCTTAGGCTAACTACCTAATGCCGGGCATTAAATTAAATAGAAATTTATTTTATTGCTTACCCTTAAGAGGCAAACCTTGTTGTTCAGCTTGATTTTCTACTTTTAAAAAAGAAAAGTAAAAAGGGAAGTACCTTAAACGAGAAAAAAATTCATAAAAAACGAAAGAAATACTAAAAATAAGATTGAAAGAATAGAAGTAACTCTAAAAACATAAGCAAACTATAAATATGCGTATCCTTGCAATAGTCTTAAAAAAACGCTTTGTTATTTCAAATAGAAATAAATCTATTATTGCGTGATAATTGTAAAAAGGAAAACGTAACGCTGATACTGACACCAGCAATGCGAAAATCATCGGTCAATAATAGTTATAGACGAAAAAAACAACATGTAAAGTTAATTTGAACGGAATGGGCAATGAATATTAATGCCCTTTGTTCTCTGATAACTTGGTCGACACGTGATTCGTCAACCACGTGCCAAAGAAGAACGTTGAACAAAAAAGAAAAAGAATCGCTTGTTCGGCGCGCCGTTGCAAATTGTTCAGCGAACAAAGCGTCGAGTTAATAACATCCAATTGATGAAAGTGATAGAAACTAATGTGTAAGAAAGTCAAAAGTCGTTTGCGTGATACTAGAACATGTTAAGAAGTAGAATAAGTGATACAAAATGAGTAATACGAAAAGGAAAATGTTTATTGTATATGTACAAATAATTAATAAAACAATAAAAAAAATTGAACAGAAAATTCTTCACTCAGAAAAATTAATAACAATTCAATTTACTTATTTTAAACGGTATTCGTTATCTTTTATATAAGCAAATAAAAGAAGGAATTTGAATTTTCAATCTTCCTATGAAGGAATACAAGTTTAAAGTTTTGAAGGTATATTTAAAAGTAAAATTTTGAGAATCAAATCATGTTCAAGCATGTGACATTCCCAGAAAAAAGTATACAAATACTATAAACATTTTCGTTTTGATTATTATTTCATGAAATAATGTGCGCAATGATCTAAAACGTTTGATTACAATACGTCGAATAGCAAATTCAATTATTTTTCTGAGTGTTCCTAATCAATAAAAGAAAAGGAAGAAAAAGAAGAATAATTGTTATTTCTTTTTTATTGTTAAATAAACCACAAAAATGTACAGTAATATTATCCCGCCTTCGTAACAAAGGCGATCGATCCTCTCGTTTTAAACATTCAATAGTACGCTACAAATATCGTACCAACTATGTGTGATCGCGCGTTGCAACTCTTTCTTATTCTTTTTTGCCTCCCGTGTTCTTATTGATTTAATTTCTTTTAGCCCCTCGTTATCTCCGTTGTTGCTCAAAAATCATCCCTCCGTCTCAATAAACGTCCTCATTTTGTCTAACTAAAAACATTGAGAAAATGAGAAACAAAACGAATCCTTTCGTTAGATATTTATAATTATTTATATTCATAGGATGACAGTAATAATCATAGTAATCGGTCGTAATCATAATAATAGTTAATCATAATTAATCATAACAGTTACTACAATTATCGCATAGTTTAATTATATAATTATACATGTGCATATATGCGTGCCCATATGTATGCGCCTTACGTATATGTCACACGCATATACACGTATGTATATGCCTTCAAATTTGTTTCTGCTTCTCATCATATCCGTCTAAATTCTCGATGAAACAACTCCGATCCTGTCACTCGCACCCCTGCTCGCACTCACACATTTTTGCAACATAGGCTGCCAAGTATTTCTACAATTTTCGCACTCGACGCATGCCTTTTCTCTCGCAATTGATTCGTCTCACTCTTGCTTGCCGTTTCTTTTTTCTGTTGTCTTATTCGTTTCTTCTTTTATTCTTGTTTTTAAATTGCTGTCTCATCCGTCGCCCATCCCATCGCTATGTATTAAACAAATTTGCCTAGTATAATACAGTCACGAGTTTTCGCATGGAGTTGCCGAATTATCACGAACGGTTGAACTGTGCGCAGACGCATTTTGACGCACCTTGGTCCACAAGTGATCCTAAATTTGTTTTAAATTACTTTCACGTGGTCCTCAAAATGAATGAACGATTTAACCCTTTCTTCACAAACTTTTTCCGATATCTTTGTACATATGAATATATAACTTTAATATTCTTCCTCTTGTGAGAAATTTTCAAATAGCGTGAATCCAGCAGTAGAAGTTACATTAAATTTTAAATACACTTTAAGACTATATCTTCTTAACGTAGTGTGCTTCTGTGAATCGCATCGTTCCATTATTGTTCCCTGTAAGCTAACATACAGTTTTAAATATTATCATTGATTTTATATCTGTGTTTCAATACTATTAGTTGCTGGGATTTTGAAAAGTTAATCCATTGCTTGAATGTTATGTTTCCCCTTTATTTGTAATATTTTGTTTTCGTTTGCATCAAATTTTTGCACAACAAACACATGAAATGTCGTAAATGTCAATACAAAAAGTATGGCAAAATGTTTCTGCAAACACTGCGAGTTTCACGAAAACGTATTGCACAAATATTAAACAGTCGATAAAAGCATGATCACGCTATTTACAACTTTTTTTGCAAATTTGCAGGTGTGAAACTATACCTTATGTTTTAGACGTTATTTGGATTGAAAATCCAAAATTATTCTTTCTCCTTTTTGTCTTTAAATCATCACACATTTATATCGTTAAGAAAGAGTTAAATACACAGACCTGCGCACATTCCAGCACGTTGCGATAAACTGATGAAATTTAACAATTTACAGTAACTCCCGCGTCGAACTTCCCTCCGTCCTAATGTGCCCGATATTCCATTGAACCTTTTTTAGTTCTTTCATGGCCGTCCATTGCATCAATCCTATTCTCTAGTGAACGTGGGTTTTCTTTACAAACACTTCATTGCGATTTGACAAAATTCCCTAGAAATATTTCAATTTGTTTAAAAAATTAATATTAACATATTAGTTTATTTAAATATCTGAAAATAAAGTGAATTTTAATGTTTGTTCACTCATTTATCAATTATAAACTTTCTCATCACTCATTTAACGTTTGTTCAAATATTGATTTTCATATCTGTATCTATTTTATAATTATTTGTATATTCAATTACTAATATGAAGATACTAATATAATTTTGTATATATAAATAATAAATAATATACACTACAATTCAGATTAGTGATATTAAATATCTTCCTTAAAATGTTTACATTATTGTTGATAATGAGAAATTTGTAAGTTATCTGCTTAAATTTCTACATAAGTTTTTAACAAACCAAGATACATTTAAAAACTTTTTCCCACGCATATGTATGATTAAAAAAAAGAATGCAGTCTTATATATAATTTGCATTATCAGAAAATAATCTTAATTCGACAGAAACGTAAGACAAATTTAAAGCAAAATCTTTTATTTCGTACACTTCCAGAACCTAAAAAGAAGTTGAAGTTTTCTTAAATTCGAGCCAACTTCAAAATTAATAATTCCTCTTTTCCCATTTATGGGAAAGCTTTTCAGGGAACTTTCTCAAAGAATAACATTCACCAGAGAAAATGTTCAAACTCGCATCCACGACTCATCTATATCAACCAGAAAATGTTGGTTCGTGTCCTCAACAAAAATTTGTCGATCCTGTCCATTTTTCCCCCGATTATTTCGTGGTTTTAAGTATTAATTTACGAATTCAACCAATAGGAAGGAAAAAGAACAAGCCCGGCAATCGTCGGAAAGCGTAACGCACCAATTAGCGTTAGTCCATCAAAAATGGCATCAACGGACACGCGCAACACTCGTAATTAATCTATAATGCGTTTTGGGCGCGCCATCTCGCAGCGCACGGGATCCCTGGTTGTTTACAATTAGTCGATGATACAGATCCGCCTCGTCGACAATTTCTTATTTCCTTTTTTTTAATTATTATTATTAATATTATTATTATTTCGTCGACTTCTACACTATTGGCGCTATCGCGGCCAACGCGAGCGCCACCCGGCGGTTATAAAAATTATAAGGTTAAAAAAAGGGGCGGGGCGCTAGCATCGCGGCCGCGCTGACGCAAAAGAAAAGGTAATCGGATCGAAGGACTTTTCGCTCTAATTGATCCGCTTCCCTTTTTCACACCGAAAAAACGACCCGGTAAACAATGAATTTCACAGTATTATCAACGACAAGTCACAGGATTGTCATGACCCATACAGAACATCACCTCGTATTGAACGTCTAGAACTTGTAAGAAGCAACATCTCTTAGAACCGCTACAAATATTACTTGTTACATGTTCTGGATATCTAGTGAATTTTGATGTTCTCTATGGGAAGTGCATCATGTGTAAATCAGATGCGTTTCACGTGGAACTATCAAGTTTCAGCACAAGGTGATATAATGTAAAAATCTGAAATAAACTTACAACAATAATAGCTTACATATATGATATATCACTAATGTAAAATGCTATTTGAATAAAATAAAATAAAGGAATAAAACAACGCAGTAAAATGGTTCTTAAACATGCGATTAAAAACGCATCATATGTACGCGTTTGTTAGTTCAATTTCTACTTTTAAATTTTTCAGATTTTTTATACAAATATCAATCTAACACTTGCGATATAAATATGAGCTTGTGATATCACTGTGAGCTTATTTCCATGTAGTTCCCAATTCAATGTGAAATTACGCTTTTTTATCACCCAGTTGTACAATATGAAATTCCCATGTGAAACTATTATGATTTACATATTTTTCTCTTATATTATTGTGATATGTTTTTAATACCACTGTGAGAATCGTTGCTGACTGAGGACCAATCCAGTGAAGAATACTGTAAATTTTACACGCAACTTTGTGACTTTACAATGCCTCCAGCGGTCATTTTACAATTTATGTGGTACCGTGTGAAATATACATATCTCTTTATCGTAATTATAAGAAGCGACGAAGTGAAGCGCGAACCTGCATTTAGTGAGTGCTCGAGAAGTATGGGGAGGGGGTAGAGGGCGCTGGGAGCGAAGCGCAAAAATGTTTCGCTTTCGTGCGCGACAGGTGTGTGAGCGCCCCCATATTGTAGTAGATTATTTTACTTGATCCTCTGTCATGAACATTTACATATAGTTTTTGTTTTTATACATATATAAAGAGGCAGGCGGAATTCTTTGACTACACTTCCTTATTGGTTGAGTGGTTTCCGGTGACGTCACTGTCACACTATCGACTTCAAAAAGCGCGTCATACTCTCATCTTGAGCTGCGTTTAGCTCGCTCGCTATTGGTCGTTGCGTTTCTGAAGAGGATGCCCGATGGCAAGATTTGAATGCATCTGTTAGTGTTCATAATAAGCATTTTTTTATAATTCGCATCAGGGATGTGTTACGGTCGTTGGGAACGCGTTACATCTTGCTTTTTCTCAATATTTGTTTTGCATTTTTCTTTACTTTTTCTTATGTCGTCGTGCTTTACTTTATCTTTGTGTATAATTCTACGCACACTGAATTTTTTATTGATATAACGTATGAACCGATTGCAGAAAGTTAAAGAGTATGCGTATTCGAAACTCTTTTTGGCAATGTTTGATCAAGTTTTAAACTGATAAGTTTTAATTGATGTGACGCCTTATTTACTTGACTTATAATACATTATGATCTGCATATATTTTGATAATATTAAAATTTATGGTAGCATACTCCAGAAGAACAAAAACATAATATTTTCGTTGAATAAAAATATTACAATATAAAAAAATTCTACCAAAGAGTATAAAAATGAAGTTAAAATATAATTCACTAATAAAATATTATAATTCAATTGATTAAAATCCCTTGCTTTATGACACATTTATTATTTCTTTTTAATTGTTGACCATTTAAAGAGCAAAATGTCTCAATTAAAATTATTATTAGTATTATTACATATTAAAAATTCTTTCCATTAATTTTTTCTATTAAAACTCAACTTAAATTGTTCATACAATCAAATAATTAAATTTGATTGATTCAAATACAATGAGTGTAGAATTAATCCCTATTTTTCTTATTATCAAGATCTTTTAAAGTTTCTTATTTTACAATTTTAATGGAACTCAATCTCAGCTTTACATTCGAAATCTAGTAATTATTATTTCTTCGTCGTGTTCACCGCGTTAAACTCAAAATCATTTTTACATCTGATTAGACGCCAAGCTCGTTTTTCCGCGCATACTCTCTGATGGGGTTAGTTACGCAGTTGCCTTAAAAGTTACTAATTATGTCTACGCAGTTTGAAGTTAATTGTATACACACACAGCACTTTGTACAAATGCGTCGCAATCTCGATATAATCCTCCGACTGGCATTCTCTATCAAAACGTATATCTTTACGAAACCCTCGCGCAACGTACCGAGGTTAGCGAAATCTATTCAATCCCATTGCTTAAATTTCAAAGGAATCACATAATATATTCCGATTGGTTCCCATCTATAAATCGAACCACTTCATTCGCTTCAATAAAACTCACTGACTTCCCTTTAACCAAAATCATTTCATCAACTTAAAAAGATCAATGGGTTTCAATTGATTTTCGTAACAAGGCTAATTCGATTAAATACGAGGCAATGTTCAACAATTTGCGAGGAAAATCGGACTGGACTTGTACAAAATTAGCTGTCCGAGAAACAGATGGCGCTGACGTTGCAAAAAGTAACGATCGCGTTTATTGCTAAAAATTACTAGAAAGTCGCTAAAAAAGTGACATTTCCCTTAGTCTCTTAAATTGTTGAATTTTGGAAATGCGTTTTGGACAGGCGACGCCTCACACGACAGGAGACGTTAGGAACGATGTATTGAAAACGAATAAGTCTTAACAAGAAAAAAAAAAATAAAGCAAAAATGACGCAACTTAAAGATAACATAAAATCGGTAAAAAAAGAACACTTTGTAGGAAGTTAACGAAATTAAAAAAGAGATAAACAATAAGATACCAAAAGAAAGAAAACGGAAGCGAAATGTGGAAGAAAATATCTCGTCACAACTCGTCGTCACATATTAAAATTTAACGTTTTTCTCGTTAAAATTTTTTCGAATAAAAAATTGTTATTCGTGAGCAACGGTGTCCATCCAATTCAACGATTCTTATCATAATACTTTATACATCTGAAACATCGCGTCAAACAGCATTAACGTCGTATAAAATATTTCTCCACTGGAGTGGACACAGAAGCACGAATTTGGTCATTAACGTAACGATGAGTCGTTTTACAAAATCGAAATAATGAATTAAAGTCATTTAAAATATACTAAATGTAATCTGTTATTAATTTGATGTCTGAGGAACGGATGTCGATTTCCAAAACCAACGCACGATTGTCGATTATCTACAACTGGCCAGGGAATATTGGTGCAAAGCACAAGGAAAACATTTTTCCTTAATCTTTCTCAATCTATTCTATTAAAAAAGAAACAGAAACGGGAAAAGAAGTTTCCTTATCGTGCACCTCTACCAAAAGAAATTCCGAAAACACGCCTAGCGGTAATGTGAAATTCCAAAAATTTTTCTCTCATTCTGTCATAAAAAGAAAAAATAGTTAGACAAAATCCCCCGCATCTTGCAACAATGGTGTGATAATGTACCTCCTCTTACAAAACGCGCGTATATAATGGGAAACGTGTAAATAATAAGGAAATGGCGCTTATAAAAGTGGTCTCGGAACCGCCGCGAAAATCAATGAGCAGTTGTCGCTGTACTCGTATTTTTAGCGATCTCACGCTGTTCGAGTTTTCTTAAGTGTCAGAGGGACGGATCGACAAAAAAAAAACAGAAAAAAACACGCAGTGTCCTAGAAAGTCGCGAAGGACACGCTGAAGTGGAGTAAGGGGTACTTCATAACTTAGCAACAAAAATTAACCGCAGTACACAAATTGCTATTGAACAAGTGACGCTTTATCTTTTCCCATAAAATCTAGTTTTCGTATACTTAATATATAACAAAATAAAAAATGCTCTTATTTTCTGTTAATTCGATTATATTTTAAATTTTAGTTAAAAGTAAATAAAATAAATAAAATCAGTTGATACATTGACACACTGAGGTGCAGAATACTACAGCTCAATTTGTAAAAGTAGTTATTTCATTCAATTTTCTCAAGACTTTAATTTCTTTTATCAATCTTAATTTTATCGTTGGACTTTGTATATAAAATAAAAATGACGCCCGACGAAATGACTTTAACATTGTCATGAAGTAATGGAAATGATAAAACGTCGCTTTATTACAATAAGAAAATGTATACAAAAACCATATTAAAGTTCAAGTCTTTGAGTTGAGATCTTTGTGGAAAAACAAGAAATCTGAATTCGTTTGCAAAGTAAAGAGGCTCGTATTGTTACTATTTATAAACACCGAGCAAATTATTATACAAAAATGTACAAACAAAATTGATTTCCATTTTTATCATATCATAGACAAATCTTTTTCATACTTATGAAATTGAATTAACATTTTATGCTTTTACAAACTATTATTACTTTTAATAAAAAATAATGCAATATAAAAAAATGTAACTTCAATCATTGTATTATAAAAAGTTGTAATAATAAGAGTTATAAAATTTTGAAATAACTTCGAATAAATATTATTTTTTTCATCAAATTTTGCACATTCAAATGTAACAATAGAACTTAAAAGGTTAGATGTTAATGATACTGCGAGAAATGTTACGTTACCGTGAATAATGACAAACTATTTCCCCATGATAATTAATAAAAAGTTTTGTTAGCGACTATTACATGAGCTTTGATATTATTTACAGCAAAACTTATAATTTAATGTAACATCCTAACTTGTTCAGACAAATATAATATTCAAGATAAAATTGCTCTCACTGTAGCAACACCTCGACGTTTATGATTTAATTATTTAACTTGATTAAAAGTCCAACTTCCTTTACTTAGCATACAATAATTCTACGATTTCCAGAAAAAAAATTTTTTCGTTATTTTTCCCATTTGCTTAATTACATGTATGTACACGCGCGCGCACTTTTTTCAGTTGAATAATTTTTCTTTTCTTTTTTTATAATTTAATTAACTACTTCGATCTAAATCAGTCGCCAAAGTGATCGTCGATTCAATTTACCGTGCATGCTTAGTTGAAATATGTAGTGCAGAGGATGGTGTATCAAGCGGTAAATACACTGAGAAAAAAATTGGTCATAGTTAAGTTCACAGTACATTTCTCTGATGCGTTAAATGTTACTAAATTAGTTACGAGGGAATTCAATAACAACAATTCGAACATGTTGATTAAATTATATCGATTTAATATTATAGCATGCTAGGCTTAAATTAATATAATACAAATACATCGAAACTATAAATTCTGCAATAAAATGCTTAAGCCTAAAAAACGCACAAATAAAACAGCGATCATTGAACTGATTAATCATTCTAGTTTTATTAAAACTCAAGTGATATACTGGGTACAAAGTAGTTCCCATAAAACACATCCAAATTTCCTAATATTTACAGAAGTAATCTTATAATAATAATATTAATCATAATTTATAATAATCATTATATTTTGTTTAAAAAATCTCATCGCGAAAAGGAAATTGAAGTTCGAAGAAGCACAATTTAATTAAAAAATTAAGATTATAAACAAAAAATGAAACAAAAATACAATAAAAAAAATCTGGATAAAAGTTACCCGCCATTTAATAACATTTACTCAGTTGTAATCGTAAAATCAAGTTGATTTCTCAGTGTATCGAAGTAAGGTCGCAATTCTTCCGGAGTATTTGACATCAATTAAAACTGCATAAGAAGATTGCCTTACTTTTTTTTGGATTTTTTTACGTATTTTTTTAGATTTTTTTTTTCTTTTCTTCATTGAACGACATTACACTTAATTGATTCAAAACGAATGCTCAATATATATTTCATAGTCATATGTATACAACTCATTTATTTATAGACCTCTGTTGATATTTTACATGCGCTGTTTTGCCCATGAACTTTCGTACAGCGGCGACTTAAGTTGGTGAGAAACAAAAATTCGTCCAAAAAACGCGCGCTTCCTACAGCACGTGTTATACTGTTCAAAACAAAAAATGAAAACAAAGACCAAAACAAAGAGTGAAAAAACGTATAAAAAGAATGACAATTAAAAACTACACAACAACGAAATTATTGTTGCGAGTTCTGCCATTTATAACGAATTCGTTATTGATTCAACATTTAATTTGCACACTAATATAAATTAATTGAGTAAAAAGTTATTTCATGATTAACATTAAATAGAATGAAGCGAAAAAAATATATTTGTATTGCAGATTTTTCCATCAAAAATACATAAAAAGTTCGGAAAGCGCTGGAAGCGCGCGTGCTTTTCGTTTTGTCGATAATAACCTTATGTACAAAACCGCGACCCTGCACCGACGAGGGGAACACGGGTCGCAACCAAAGGATTTCGGCGAAGTTCGCTCTTTTTATCCCATTATAATAATTATTTCCCGACAAAAAAGATCAACAATCTAGTTTTAAAGCATATGATCATCACGCATATATATATATATATATATATATATATATATATATATATACATGTGTGTGTGTGTGTGTGTGTGTGTGATATACGCGAATATACACGTATATAGTAAATAAATTCGCATATACACACATATATAATTGCATGTATGTTTACACATACAAACCCAATATATGTGTATATATATATATATATATATATATATATATATATATGTATACACATAAACGCGTGTAAGTGTATAGTTCATTTTTTTTTATTAACAATTATATAATGATTTTAGAGCGGGGCATTGCCTACTAAAAAACTCGGCTTCTGTCGAGGAAAAAACGAGTGCAATACTCCATTGTTCAACGGAAATTTATTAAAAATAAATAAGGTTCCAACATAAATGTGCTTCTCTTTTCATACTCATCATTTTCTTGCTATCCATAAAATTCAGGAAAAATAGATAAAAACGATTGTCGATTTCATTGACCTAAGTTCGCGCGTATACCAAATTCCAGTTAGCTCACACTTGAACCATGTCAAAGACTGTAAAAGCCTAACACAACGAACGATTAAAAAAAGGGGATGCATTTAAGCGGGGCGGCTTGGGGGGAGGGCAATTGTGCTTAAAACGATTCTCAAAAGAAATTGATGTCGAACCATAAAACTAAAACGCGCGCAGTCACGATTATGGCTGGCTCGGTACTGACGCCTCTCTTTCTCTCTCATTCTCACTCTTTCTCTCTCTCTCTTTCAGCCGCACGTGAACAGATACACACTCTTACGCGATAAAAGAACAGGGTCAAGCAATAATATTGGGAGGAAGAGTTGGAACGCAAGTGTGAGCGTAGTCAGCCAAACAGGGAAGAAAAGAAAAAAGAAGAGATAAATTAGGAAGTGAGAGGGGAAAAACGCTGCGGGGGGGGGGGGGACATCCTCCTCAGAAAGTGACGATCAGTATTGAGATTTGCGATATGATTGTAAGGGCGAGAAATAGAGTCCGAAAAAATGTAAAACAACCGAGAAAGGAAGAAAGAATTCGCTCAAAGTTTTTTAATTCTTCGTACACTCACTCAGCGCTAATACTCTCTCTCTCTCTCTCACACACACTCACTCTCATTCTTGCTCCCTATCATATTCTTCTTCTCACTCTCCTTCTTTCTTACATAAACAACACATGCACACATACAAGTAAATTCATTCTCCCATTCATTTATTAAATGTCGCGCGCGCAAAAAAACCAAGAATGTAGTGCAGCGGCAACAGCAGCTCCAGTAGACGAGCCTGAAGAGGGAGCCTCGCTTTCGTAACTGTTTCAAAATGTTTTCGAAGTGTATCTGTGGTCTGTTTCCATATGATGCATTATTTTTTTTACCGTCCGGTATATTTTCTTCGCATGTTATTTCTTTCTTTTCCCGTTAATCGAGTATAACTTTTAAGCCATGTTCGATTGGCTGGGGTCGGTGTTCTGCGTAGTGGAAGCCGTGGTGGTAGCGGTGCTCGCGTCGCTGGAGTTGCCGCTGACACTGGCAGCTGCGCCGCTGGCTTCCGATTGGGCGGCGGATTGACTGTCAGACGTTTGCATGTGCTTCGGCAGCAGCGAGGAGTTGAGCGATGGCTGAATCCGCAACTCCTGTTCCGTGAAGTTGAAAAGTGGTGGCAATTGGCGCCCATTCGGCAGCTGCGTATTTTGCAGGCGCAACTCTTCGAAGAACACGTGCGCGCATGCTTGCAATGGCGTCATTCGAAGCGAAGGTGTGTACTCTAACAAACGTGCTACCAGGTCCATTGCCTCCGGTGGAGTTCGCGCCCTGAACACCTGTGAATATACCGATTTAAATGATAAAAAATGTTCCAGTCTGGTTTGTAATTTGCAGGCGCAATATTGCTACAGGCAGAGTTTATTTGGTTTATAAAAATCTCTCATAATGTTATCTAACAATATGAGTTTTTTATAATAATACTCGTTTTTTTGTTTCGGTGGGCGACAAACCTCCGTTATTTTTACATTAATTCATTGTAACAGAGTTTAACATTACTTTTATTCATTTGTCTAATTTTAAGTAATAATTATACTACTGTGATAAATGATACTCACGTCATCCGTGATCAAAATTATGATTGCAAAGCTGTATCATTTGAAAACAACTTGATATACAGAATAACTTAAAATCACTGACGTGTGTAATCTATATTGTTTGTGTAACGATTACAACTAGTTAAACAGTTTGACACTTTGATTGCTATTCTTTGCAGTCCTTATCAAAGATAGTTTGCATTGTAAAAATAATATGAAAATAAGAAAATAAAGTTATAAAATGTAATTGATAAGCCACAAGAATAATTCTAAAACATGTTCAATCCATTAATTTAAATATATTGACGATAAATGAATTAAAGATTTTAATTGTAATTCACCCACATTATGAAATAAAATATATATTATTAGAATAAAAATCAGATTTTGTCCTAAAATATTAAATTTTAGAAGAGATATAAAATATTACATCTACATGACGTACATTGCTTTTGCAAATACCACTCATTTAACTTTTTATATATTGTATTCAATGAAACTGTAACTCGAGTCTATCGTAATAGTGGTTATGTACTATGAAAAATAAATCGGACAGCTTTCACAGCATTTAGAAAAGTTGTTATGCAAAAGAAGACTTGAATCTAATTACATCCATCTAAGCTAGATTAATTAAGAAACAATAAAAAGAAGAAGAGTTCGATGAAATATTGCAGTAAATTCTTCTAATTTAATATTAATAACATAATTGATCGCATTAAATTATTCTAATTATATAAGAACTAACTTATTTAAATTGCTCTGCCACCAATTAAATTTTGCTTACACCTAGTAATTACTTTTAATAAATCTTTGAGACAGAAATTTAAATATGACATTCTTTTACAAATACTAATATACAGCTATGATACTAAAGAGCAAATAAAGTGTAGAAAAACATCTATAAAATATAAAATATAAAAACACAAGACATATATATCCAAACTTACTTTATCAAAAATTAGCCTAAATTACCTAACAATTGTCTTATTAAGTAATTATTATAATAAATAAATGTATATCATGTAAATGTATGGAAACAGGTAATTATGTATGTATAAGTGTAAATATAGTAATTGTCAAATGCATCTCATTATAAAAAAAAATCAAAGTTGAAAATAAATTTCAATTTAATCAAAAGTAAATATGTTTTCAATAAACGAGATAAAATGCTTATATTTCAGTTCCTTTCGTGTGAATTACATTAATATTTATTGGTACGTTTTATAAGCACAGTTAAATGAATGTTTCTTTTTTCAACTCCGTACACTATTCAACTTGAATATTTTTCATTATATATATTTTACTTATCATTGTAAAAAACTGCTTTTATAAATCATGGAAAATATAAAATATATTATGAGAATGATAGAAGGAAAAAAAGACGATAATATTATTGCTTAATTTTATTGACAGAAACTGTTGCAAAAAAGCAAGAATAATGTTTCAACGTCGTAGAAAATGTATCACTCAATATATTAGTTGAATCTGTTGTTCATTATTTATCAATTAAAAAATGAACAACTATAAGATCAATAAAACATATTTATTACGCCAAATCAGAATGAGACAAAGTGACAGAGCGATAAAGATAATGAGCAAGGTGAAAGACCATTGTATGTGTCATGAGTATGAAGTATGTCGAATTCAAGCCAAATGAATGTCTAACTGATGCTTCAGAAGAAATCGAAAAAAGCATACATTAGAAATATAAAGAAATGTTATAAAACGAGCGATTCATTAAAAAAATAAAAAAACATTGACTGACACTTTTTCTGAGTTAAATGTCGTGTAAAGTTTCTAATTATGTTTTAATATTTATATTTACAATTACTAAAACCATTTAATTAAAAAAAACTGAATTACTTGTTTCAATTCCTACAAAAATGAGAGAAATATTTAAACTATGTGATTACCATTACAAAATTTGTGGACATGTTTATGTATAGTAATCAGTACTCGTGTCACATTAAATCATATCTGATAAAATACATTAACCAGTGAATCATTTATTTAAAAATGTCACCGCAAAATTAGAGTAAGTGTTGCATATGTTACTTTTCTTTTTCAATATTGATTTCAAACAAAATTTAAATAAAAAAATAAAAAACTAACATAACAAAAATTTGATTTTACGAATTACACATATCAAACATTTACAAAATTGATTTAAATCATGAAGACAAAGGAGACCAAATTATATTAAATGCTTAACATAATTTAATTACCATAATTCTTAACGAGTTTGCATATTTTAGTTATTCAGTTATTAGTTATGGCTGTCTAGAAAGAATGATGAAAAAGAAATAATGCATGAAACCAGTGAACTGTCAAACATCTTCAGGAAACACGGATGATGAGAAGATATGTATACAAAAATGAAAGTGTTAGTCAAACTTCTGTCTTGTTAATTAAGACAATGAATAAAATGAATTAAGCTGTCACAATTTACCATAGAAAAGTTTTATAAAAAGTACTATTATTAATATATATTTTTGACACTTCAGTTTCTATTATTCTATTTAAGTACAAGTATCAAGTTTTTTACATCAAAATTACCACATTTTACAATACTTGGAACGAAATAATTCTATGTGCACAGAAAAATGGTATCAAAAATTAAGAAATTGATATATGTAATATTAAATTGTTAATATTTTTGACATGAATATAATTTTTAAAACATTAATATTCTTTATTTTATCTTATTTTTAAAATCTGCAAACAAAAATGTTGTCTTTATAGTCGACTCGTCTGTCTTCAATTGTTAGTAGATGACTTCAAGTAACAATAAACAGTTTTGATTGTTTTAAGGTGCCCACTTACTCTAATCTTTTGGTGCACTGTGGAACACATTGGCGAGCTCATTCGTTGAAGCATAAACTGCAAATCATGAGTACGATTTGACTCGTGAATAATGGCACATTAATCTCCACGAAAGTGACAAAACAATAACAATAATTACAAAACAAATTATTTTAATGAAAACCTGATGTACGCCAGTTTGAAAGGGTACAAATTAAACGATTGAGAATGCAAGTCGCCACCTTCTTTATCTTTCTATCTTTTGGGATTTCAGAAAACATACCTTTTGCCAAGGATGAGATTTAATTTGTGGAAACTTAAATTCCGTATAATTGGGATTCATCTCGCGAATTTGATCACGAGTCGGTGTGCCAAGGACCTTAATGATCTCAACCAGTTGATCGACTCCGCTGTCGCCTGGGAAAATCGGCTGGCCAAGCAATAATTCCGCTAAAACGCAACCCGCGCTCCACACATCTGTCGAATCACAATAAAAAAGTTAATTACAATTCTAGAAACATTTCATAATAAATATATTGAATTGGATCTAAACACTATACATCCAAATGCACTATTATAAACTGTCATATAAAATAATTAATTGTGTACTTAAAAGGTAAAAACATTTCCCTTCTTTTTGAGTGCAATATTTTATTCAAATTGTTTTAATAATATTTTTTATTTATACAAAGAAATACAAAACATTTGTAACCCATGTAACTACACGATTAATGGTTGAATAAATTGTGATATATGTAATTGTTCTCTTTTATCATCGAACTGTAATCAGATCAGTTAAATTTCACTTACCTTATGATAATTAATTACATGATTTCTACTATTAATTTATTAATAATTACACTGAGAAAAAAGTTGGGATAAAAATTATTATACTAAATGTAAAAATGGGGACAAATGACTTCTTCTTGTCTTAGTTAATATACAGTTTAAAAGAGGTTATAAGAAAAATGAACATTTTTATTA
>JABFPN010001265.1:0-31080 GCA_022817305.1 Leptoteleia sp. ZL-2020
GGGGGGGGGGGGGGGGAGGAGGATGAGAGGGAGGAGGGAAGGAGAGAGAGGCCTGGGAGAAGGATAGAGAGGCGAATATATCAGGCGGGCAGGCAGCCTCGGCGCGATCGATGCGATAAATGGATGCGTGCGATTGGTAGTCGGGAAAATCGATGATGAACAGGGGGCATCCTACCGACACACGCCGCGCCACGGAAGATGGAGCAAAGACCGAAATATCGATTTTTAGGCCCCTACGCGCGCGGCCAGCCGCTAGTAGAGCGCGATGCTTGCGCCCGTGCGGAGTCGCTTTTCAAAACAGAACGGTTGAGCGGATAAACAACGCTCGGCTACGCCAGTGCGAATCGCGGAGAAGCGCCAGTTTCAGCCAACTAATCGATTCAAAGTAAACAAAAAATAAGTCAACAAATTAAGGTCAAGGAAGTAAGCGCGATTGTTGAGTTTTTTTTTTCTTTTTAGCGTGAAACAGTTTAAACTTGCGTAGTACACCTTGTGTGCGCATACGTGTTAAAAGGATGAGGATTTAAAAAGTAAAGCGGTAAAAGATGGGATGAAAACAAACGAGCGAATCGGCCGGATCGGCGGAACCGTGGTTAGGGGGCCGGGGGGTGTCCGGCGACGTACATGTGGATAGCACACGCGTGCACGTTATATTGAATTGTTGGGACGTAAGTTGCGCAATTTCGGACGGCCGAGACCGTTTGATTCGTCGCGGCGGGCGCATTGATCCGCGCGGGACGACGCAACGGCTCGAAATTGAATCAATCCCCGGCATCGATCGGTTCGATTCGCTCGTTGGTTAGGTGTCGGTCTCGGGGGGGCTCGCCTTTGTTCTCGCGTGGGCCGAGTCCAGCCGAGCGGTCGCGCAACCACTAACGCACCACTAACGAAACTAACAAAACTAACAAAACTAACGAAACTAAGCGCCGCGCGGTCGTCTTCCCTTTGCAGGCTACGCGATGGCGATCGCCGCGTCCGAGAATTACCAGCTCAAGTGGCACAGTTATGGCGCGCACCTCCACACCTCGGTGGCCACCCTCCTCCACTCGGAGTCGTTCGCCGATGTCCTGCTGGCCACCTCCTGCGGACGCCATGTGGCCGCGCACCGCTTCGTCCTTGCCGCCTGCTCGTCCTACCTTAGTCACATCTTCCAGACCTGCCACTTCGGCGCCAACACCAATGCGCCCATTATTGTCGTAAGTTCAACCCCTGATCGATTGTAAACAACCTTTCCCATTGCAACTCTTCTTATCCTCTTCCCCCGCTTATTTCCATCTCGTTTCTTTCCTTTTAATAGCCCCATAATAAGGCAGAAGTGCGATCCTTTGAATGTCCCGAACAAGCGCCACGCAAAAACGTAAAGTTTCGACTGAAATGAATCTTTTGAAAGATGGCATGTTTTAAAGAGCTTTCAGATGTGTGACAGAATATCGAAGAACCGAAGAATTTCATCTACAATAACGAATGTTATAGTCAAGTGAATTCAAAGTAATACATAAATTTGATCTTTGGTTTCGATGAAAGTATGCACTTCATGGAAATATTGTTCGATTAATTTTGGCATTTGCAGTTTTTGTGTAAATTAAATGTTTTGTTTTCAAAATATTGTATATATGTGTTCAGATTTGTTGATTCGCAACTTTTTACACATTACAATTGAAGTGATTTGAAGTTTCTGAAAATTGAAAAGTATTAGAAAATTTCAACACATTTATGAAAACTGGAAGATTCTAAATGGTTTAGAAGCGTTCTTAAAATGTAGTAAATGTTTTGATAATCCTGAAACAGAAAAAAGATAATAAACAGTTTTGGAGAACTAGAACACTTTGAGGAGCAGTAATAGTATTCCAAAAATTGGAAAAATATGGAAAATAAATTATAAATTATCAATCCAAACATTTGAAATGCTGCAATGGCAAAAAAGCATTATCTTTATTTGTAAATA
Source organism: Leptoteleia sp. ZL-2020 (assembly GCA_022817305.1). NCBI lineage: Eukaryota > Metazoa > Arthropoda > Insecta > Hymenoptera > Scelionidae > Leptoteleia > Leptoteleia sp. ZL-2020. The sequence goes on from JABFPN010001265.1 coordinate 1,946, forward strand.
TTTTGAGTCTTATTTTTTCTGGTCATGGAGCCATATTAAACACTAATACTTCTTCATTTAATAGAAAATGACAATTGCAAATTTACATTTATTCTAAATTTTTACGGTAACTATAAAATTATTTTTATTCTCATTTTTAATTTTAACATAAACAAAAATTAATAGTTTTATTAAATATAAAATTAGTTTTAACATTGAGATTATCTTAATGATAAATTAATTAGATGTTGTTTGTTCAAGATACGAATGTAAATATAGAAAAGATTATGTTTTCTTTGATATCAATCTATAGAGTTATAAATAATAATTATCAAACATTTGCAAAAAAATTTGTTTTGGAAAATTATTCCTTTATTAAGTGTCAGGAAGTCCGCATAATTATTAAGTTTTATTAATTATTTTATTTTTTTTAAAGTACAATATAAAATTATTTAACTACATTTTATATATTAATTTATGGTAATATTAATTATTAGCTATAAATTATTAACTCAATTCAATTTCACAATAATATACGACAAAAATATTAAACTTGAATAAAAACATGTTCAGTGATTGATTATCGATAAACTGAAAGAATTAAAATTACCTTAGAATTATGTGACAATATTGGAATAATTTTCATTACCTTTTATAAATCTACACCAACTATTTGAATTTGAGTATGAAACTGAGTATGAAATTGTTTATTTTAAAGTTTAATCTAAATAACTTTAAATTACTTAATGGCAAATGTTTCAAAATATTTTAAATCATTTTTATTAATACTTGTTACAATTTGATTTATTATACATATTTGATCTGCGACTTTATTCAGGAACATTTCTTACAAGAACGCATGTTATGTTAGAGGAAAAAAATTCCCGTTTTAATGATGGTTATTAATGTTTAAAGAGTTTGCGCGCCAAATTTATTCATGGTATTATTACACTATTCATTTCATGTTCATGATTAGTTCTACAGCTTGCTGCTTCCATCGCAACTCTTAATTTTTAAATTCTGACCGCATATATACATCTGCGTAGAAAACTTAAATATAAAGGAATGACCTAATTAAAATATATCCGAACATTTTTTTTTGGCATTTGTACAAAATTAATTGTTTTTGAAGTGAATTTTGTCTGTTAAATTATCCGGAATTTATTGTATTTAAATTATATATCCTGTAAAATTGTAATTGTCCAATCAAGTACGTATACCTTAAAATATTACAGTATTTGACATGTTTCATAAATTTACATGCATATATTACATATATTTTGTAATGAAGTTGGGATTAATCTAAAAACAATTCGTTCAGGTTCTACCGACTGAAATTGGATACAGAACGCTGAAAATTCTCATTCAGTACATGTACAGTGGAGAAGCGACTGTAACCAATGATCAATTGGAAGGTGTGCTGAAGGCTGGTGATATATTGCGCGTCCGTGGACTTTGGAGATCCAACAGTAGCAGTGGTGGAGGCAAAAAGGAGAATGTGCAGAGTAATAATCAGAAGGTTGAGAAAGATAAGAAGGAGCAACCGATATTGGGTGGTCAGATTCAGAAGATTAAATTGGTACAACCGCTGAGCGTGGCTGAAAAGTCGTTGGATGGTGTGGAACAGTCCTCTACACCAGTGCCGCAAAATAATTGCATTCAAGCGACGACTATAGCGTCGGCGACGACAACCGCCGTTACAACAACACCGACGACAACACAAAAACCAGCAGAAAGGAAGATATCAGAAAAGTCCGAGGACAACAGCACTGACACGGAATCTAAAATTCTAGATGAACCGAGCAACGAACAAAAAAACAAAGAGAACCTCGAAGGTAGCGGTAAAAAAAGAAAAAGCGACACAGATTCGGTCAAGTCAAAAAATGATAGCGCAGATAGCGTAAGTCATGTTTTACTTGTTGATCGATTTTCAATTTATATTACTTCCCTGGTTCAAAGAACATAAAGTTTCGAACCCAAAAATTCGAGCTTGAAACAATGTGGAAAATGCAACCGAAATTTTGGATGAAATTTCATATAAGATTGTTCTTGAAACATCATATTCTTTGAACCAGGGTTGCTAAAGTAAAATTTGATACGAATAAATAAATTATTGTTACCTGTACATCTATTAAAAGAATGTCCACTTATCGTTTTAAAACGAAATTTAAAATTACATGATTTATTTTTTAATTTCAAGATAATCATTATTATAAAACATTTATTAGTATTTAAATATAAGTGTTGAATGAGCAAATAAATAGGGAAACTTAAATGATGTTATAATATTTATTGATACTGGCCAATATTAATTTAAAAATTTAACTATTGATAAAGTAATCGCTATAGTTATCACCTTAAAAATAAAAATGAAATAATATTAATTTAGTATTATGATACTGAAGTAATTTATACAAATCCATAATAATGTAATTATATATTTTACAGAGTGAGATTAATTCAGAACTATTGGTCAAAGATGAACCAATTGATTGGGAGGAAATTATTGATCCATCAGAATCCTTGACGATAGACCATGAGATTGATATAAAACCGGTAATTATAACGATATAATGTATTATGCAAAATATTGAACAATTCAAATAGGATCGTTTAAATAATGATTTTAATTTTTTTGAAAGGAAATCGTCCACAGTGCAGATGAAGATGGAGATATCGAAGAGGAAGAGTACACACCGTTGACTTGCGATATGTGCAGTCAAACATTCAACAGACCTTCTGATTGGGTGAGACATATAGAATTCACTCATGCTGATATGACAGAAAATCGACGGAAAAAGCGAAAGGTACACATCTTAACATCGTAATAGTTTTTTTGATTTGATTAATTGTACTATATTATATGATTGTTTATATTTTCAGGGCGATGTCGATGATGAAAGTAAAGATTTTCCACCATTGAAATGCGATCTTTGTGGAAACATGTATCCCACTCCTCAGGAATGGGTAATTATTAATTTTGCTACCATTGATTTTCATATTTTAATTTAAAAGATTATATTTCTTTGTAAAACCTTGTTACAGTAATTGTATAAATACACATTTTCATTTCCAATATAGTGGAAACAAAAAACTTGAAAGAAATAGCACGTTAACTCACATAAAATATTTCTTTCAATATAACTAATGACTTTATATGGATAGACATTTGTTGAAAACAAAATTTCATTTAATATTTATTGTTTGATTATATTGCATATAATTAAATTGATTCGATAAAATTGTATCTTAAAAAAAAATTAATAATATTTATAATTATATAGTAATTGTAATAAAAATCAACTGTATTATAGGTTCGTCACATTCAAACGGAGCATACGGAAGAACAGTTGGCGCTGATGAACAACTCTGCACCACCAAAGCCAAAGCGAGTCCACAGCCATCAAAAGTTGTGTAACATTTGTCAGAAAGTATTTCCAAGTCATGCCTCGATGGTGATTCACCAGCGAACCCACACAGGCGAGCGGCCGTTCCTTTGTTCCTATTGTAAAAAAGGCTTCAATGTTAAGAGCAACCTACTCAGGCACCTGCGAACGTTACATGATAAATTCGTCCACCCAAGTCTCTACGGCAGCAATGGTAACACGAACACTTAAGGGAACGCGCGAACAGCAATGATTGCATCTCTTTTTCGCACTTTCACAAAAAACACAAACAATTTTCGCGATAAAAAAAAAAGCGATGGTTATTTAAGATTGTACCAAAGTGTATTTGTGAACGTTCAAAAGTATTTCGTATAGTTCTCGTACCATTCCAATACTTTGACGATACTCTGTGATATTTTCCGAGAATATCGATATATTCTTATCAATTAAAATTCAAGAGGAATTCAAAAAAAAGAAAAAAAAAGGAAAAATGAGAGAGAAAGTGAAACATATTATTTGTTCAAACATTAATTGATCTCATTGCTTTAATTATTTAGACTTTTTTTAGTATCTTTCTAACAAGTATTATAATGTGACTCTCGCTTCTTAAGATTTATTTTTGGATGTAATTTCAAAAATTCTCAGTATGGATACATCCCATGTCATACATCAATTTATACCGTTTATTATGTTAAGTTCATTACACATACGTGTGTAATGTACGTTGATTAATTTCAATCATAAAATGTAATTTAAATTTGATTTATTATTTATTTAATTATTTATTTAATTTATTGTTTTTAATATTTTGTAAATTCTTGTATCATTGGTGAAAATTGTGATTTTTACTGCATTTTAATGTGAAAATAAACTTCGAAGTTTATGTATTTTTGTGTCAAGTAGAAACATTAAATATTTACATATACGTCGCTATCAGGGTAATGGTGTAAAACATACTACATTCATTGTTTTCAATATTGCATGACGTCGTCAGGATATTGGCATAGTTGAAGAGATGATTACAGTATAAAGTGTGCACCGTCACTTCCTTTTTAATTATGTGTGGAAACATTCCTTTTTAATTGTACTTTAATTACGAGAAAATTTGTCTTTCATTTAACATTTAATTTTTAAGTTATAAAAAAATGTTCATTTATTATTTATTTCATTCGTTACGTTTATTTTTAAAGTAAATAAGTTTCTGTATAATAATTAGAATGAAGTGACACTGATTCGTAGGGTGCAAATCTGTACTGGTTATTTTTGTTCAGTCGCCAATAAGTGGTTTCAAAAAATACATGTTTATAAACACCAACAAGTTCAGCAAATAAATTTCTTGATCAAAACTGTAAAAAGAATTAACTAATGAAAAAAGTACAGCATTGCACTACGAGTGTTTCTAACTACCTCTAAATCCTTTAAGACTGCGATTCTCAATACGATATATTACAGTTTTGTTTTATTTTTTGAATTTATGAATTGAATCTTACAATAAGAATTATTACTAAGAATATACTGAAATTCTGTATAAATTTTTGCAATATATTATTTTTTGTATTATAAAAATCATATTTAATCATAAAAAGTTTAATGAAGTTTAGAAAAAATTTACTATAAAAATAGTATTGCACTCTATGCCTCGTATACTATTCGAAGTTTCAGACTAACCTGTGATACTGGTGGTCAATGTTAGTACTACAAAACATGGTTTCTATATTTAATTTTTCTTCACAATTTTTTTTCTTAACTTCATACTAACTCTAAATTGTCTCAAGACACATATATATCAAATTTAATCTTTTAAAACTTTCAAAATAATAACTCCTTTTTTTATTATTTAATTACAATATATTCCTTAAGAAATCTCCACACTCTCTTACAGCACGAAGTGCAAATTACATTTATTATTGCATTTATAGAAATGTAAAATTAAAAGAAACTGATAAAAATATTAGAAAACGTTTTCAAATATGATAAAATATCTTTCATGATACTTGTTAACTATCAGATATTTTTTTCCACTGTTTCAATACCTTTGATAGTTTTTGAAAGTCCCAATACTTACAGTATTATAGTAATAAAGAACATTTGTTCTTATTAAAAATCTTTTTTAGAGTTTAAGAAAATCATTTTGTAAGAAACACGTACATCAGATATGTAAAAATATGTTTTAAATGTTTTACAAAAATGGTATACAAAATAAAAGTTCAACATTTTTATAATTTATTTACATAAAATTTAGTTCAACTATATTTGAGATGGAAAATTGAATTTTTTGCTTAAAATGTTAATTGTAAATAATGTATCATTTATGTGTAAATAATAATGCAGAGTTGCACTCGAGGTTTGCCGTCTTGAAGGATTGAGAACTGACAAAACAGCATTCCAAAGATATATATATATGTTCGTTTCATTGAAAATGACTGGGAGTCTGATAGAAACAAAGTGTAATGAAGGCTCAATTCTAAAAAAAACGACGTTCGAAAAATAATGGGTGTGTGAAATTGAACGAAATTTCAGATATTGACAATTCAACGTTTAGACGAAATTGCAGGATGCCAGAGAAAAATTATTGCCAATTCGTTATATCAAATATAATGTGTTGAATTCAAAATAAGAAATTCAAACACACACACAAAAAAAGAAAACAAAAGTATGTTGCGTTTACAAAAAAGTCATTGTAATTTCAAGGCTATCCAACAACCAAGGAGTCTGACGTATATTGCCAAAGCATTTCATTGTATTCAACAAATTTTTCTCTTAATTGTATTTAATGATAATACCCGAAATTTTCCACATTTACAAACTCAAAAGATAGAATGAGTGAGAGAGAAAAGTGAAATTTACAGCAATGATAGTCTTGTATATTTTTAATAAAAAAAAGATTCTTGTATTTTAATATTTATTAAATATCTATTCTACATTGATTTTGATTTCGAGGAGTGTTATGAATTTAATACAAATACAATTTAACTAATGATAATAATGAAAATGTATTGAAGAACATATCATGCTTTATTTCTTGATTTTATTCTGCAATTATTAAAGTTATATTATTTGAATTCCACCTAACTTATCCTTGCTGTAAATATATAAATAATACGTATGTGTGGGTGTAAAATATAGAAATGAATTCATAGTTTTATGACTCGTAATTTTATGCATAACCATTTGAGAATTACAAAATTTTGCAGGATGAAGTAACGAGTAATGAAACTCCACAAAGTGAAATCAATAATGAGAATAATAATTTTATCCTTTGCTTACTTTTCGACATAAAACAGATCCCGTTACTTCATCCTAGTGTTTAAATTATACTTTTAATCCTCTTATTCCGACAATTCATAAGCTAATTATGTATTTTTATATTAAAATAGCTTATAAATACATAGATTTTAAGGATTGAAACGTAACTATATAAATATATATATATATATATATAAAAGAAATAAAAGCTAAAAGTAAATAATTAATAAAAAAAGGAACAAATAAGATTACTATAAAATTTCAAACTTTGATTAGGTGTAGGACAAGAAAATAAAGTATATTTAAAATTATTAAAGTATTCGACAGATACGTTGGGTTGATTGCAAGAGAGAATGCTGCATGATCAAAAACAAAAAAAAAGTATAATAATTATGTCACTCTATGAATTTTAGTGTCAATTCAATGTTGCACTAACACTGTGACAAGCCAAACAACTTTTTAATGTAAAATTTGAAATATATATATATATATACATATAAACATGTCCAACACCTATTATGATGAAGTCCCCAGGTTAAATGATAAGTACGCAGATGCGAAAGTTTTTGTTAGGCTCTTTAAACAAAAATAAAAATTTTAGGGCTGATATTTAAAATTGGGAATCTCTTTATACAAAGGAGATACATATACTTCTATAATTCTGACGTTATCTATAGAAATATCACTAAAAAGGGTGGTTAACATAAAATTTCATCAAAATGTGGGTTAGACATATGTATATGTCTGTATACATATATCTGGGCAACTATTGTTTTGAAGATGCACCTTCAAAATGTAATATATACAGGTGTGCAAGTTCTGTTCACTTCCCTTACAGAACAAGCCAATTAAAAATTAGCATCTAATTGCAATATCAGTTGAATTGGTTTTAAATTTAAAATAATTTTTTGGTGCAAACCAGGGCTGCGCTCAAAACGATCAAACCTTGAAACAATTCACTGCCTTGCTTATATGTATATGTATATATGTATGGAACTTTTGAAACATTATACGATAGGTTTCAAGATCCTATTTAAAATTAGAGGTATACTAAAATTAAACTATTATTTTTCCATTTTTGTTCCTTTATTTCAAAAAGTTCAAAAGGATAGTTAAATTAAGAGTATAAACATTCTTATTGTACAAAACGAGGTATTGGTTTTAAGGCGCATTTACGTGTTGTTTTTTCATCAAGTTTTGGTGCTTAGTTTTCTTCTTCGTCGTCAATCTTCGGTGCCAAGTAATATCTGATTTGGCCAATTTCATCAATGGTGTACTCGCAAACCAGAGGAACATCAGCGGACATTGAAAGTGTAACTTGGTTGCACAATGGCGTTGCTTTTGCAAACGAATTTAAGTAACGACAAGCAAAGGTCAGCTTTACTGGCTCTTGCATATCTATAATAACAGCCTCATCTTCTTTGTCCGCGTTCGCGGTTTGGCAAAGTTTTACATTAGCTAAAAATTAACAATATTATTTTTCATTTTATTTCTTAAATAATGAACAACTTATGTATTCAAGTACCCAGTAAACGAGATATTGAAAATTATTGAATTACACAAATCAGTATTAAAACTTTCTAATCAGTGTCATAATTCTAAAATTCTTATTAATTTATTTTTGAAACCTTTTAAGGTATATCATATTTCTAAAATGTTTAATAGATTTGAATAAGTTTCAATAAAGATTTGTGCATTTGAATAATTTTTAATAATTTCTCCTTTACTGGGTAATCGGCATTTTTTATACAAATAAAATATTAAATTATTTAAATAAAATAAAACATTTTGATTCTTTATGGAAGAATGTTGAGAAAATTTCAAAATGTTGAATACTGATATTGCAGATTTGTTGAAATAGACTTAATTTCAGTATATTCAATAAAATCAAAGGAAATAAGACTTTTATTTTATATACAGTTGTCTGTTTCTGCCCTCGTTTCATAGAATATTTTTTTAATCAATAATTACAAGAAAGTTATTTTTTCTTTCTTTTTAACAAACAAGAATTAAGTATTTTTGCTCTAGGTAATAATTATAACAGTACATAGTATAATATTGGAGGAAAAAAGTTAATATTTTGTCAAAGGTTCAAAATCAGCCGTTAGTTATTTACTAATAAATAAATATGAAAGGCTATTTTTAGTATACAATGAATGATTAAAGATACTAGCTTTAGAATAATTACTGTTAGAGAAAAATAATTTGAAAAGTGAAAATTTAAGTGAAAAGACATATTATTTGAAAAAATTCTTAAATACTTAAATGCTGTTTTTTTTAATTCATATAACAAAAGAATGTTTACTTAATAATAATTATTATTTTACTTATAATAATATTTTTATTACCTGTGCCTGTATCACCAGAAGCAGTGAATTTCACACCTTCTTTGGTACAAGAAATCGTGATTGATTCACCAAATTGGTGTAAATCTCTGATAATTCGCGAGAATTCTTGGGAAGGCATTTTGATAGTGCAGGCATACGTAGTTTCCTATTGGGTAAATAATAAATTTATTACATATACAATATTTTAGTATTTGTATTTATAATAATCAAAAAAAAAGTTTCAATAGAAATTTAATCATTTTCATAATTACTGGAATTCCAAGATGTTCCTGGTCCATGTTTATGAGTTTCATTTCAAAATCTGCCAATTTTTCTTTGTTTTGAGATTCAAAAATGAATGTTATTGTATCACTATTGTCTTTCGCTCTTAGAGTGACCGTGTCTTCTGAACCGGCGCATTTTAAAATCTTGTACATACTGAAAATAAATAATTATAATCTTAGATGGTAATAATGACATTATTTTTTTAACAAATTTGTATAAATAATGAAAATCTATGGTTGATCCGTCATATTCTAACTTGATATTACTTTACTGACATTTATAAGCATGTTTAAGTGCAAAATTTTTCTCAAGTCTTGCAGATGTATATTATTTTAATGTTTGTAAAATAATTGAAAAAAATGAAAAATTATAATTTTACTAGGATTTGGACTTTTTACTTTAATCCATTCTAAATTTATACATTTACTTTGTTAATTCAATTATTATAAACAATTTTGTAGCAACATGGAATTATTAAATATGATAAAAATAAAAGATTCAGTTTATATTTTGTTATAGAAAACTGATTTTTACAAAATATAATTAATTCCATTTCTTGGTGCAATTTTCTTAATTTTTTAAGTTGCATCGAATAGCACACATAGTTACAAAGTCAAAGAAAACAGCCAATCTGGCGAATCATTATTTTCTTGATTATAAATTTGTTTTCTCATGAGAAATCATTTTTACTCAAAATATAAACACTAATCATCAATCGTGTAGCAATTGTACATCACAATGCATTAAATAATCATTAAATAATGATTTTAAGGGAATGAAGGTACTCTTTGTTAGTACCGCATAACCTAAAAGTGTGGACAAAAGGTATTACCTGTTGATACTCATACCAATGGACATATTTCTGTCACAGCGGTACTTGTCGAATCCTTCGCTCCTCAAGTTCAAGGAGACGAGGGATACGTGAGCATTGTCCATGGCTTGTAATTGAAGACCAGAGTCGGAACATTCGAACGTTGCCTCATTCAGAAGATCCTTGATCGCATCGAGGACCTTCTTCAGGATTGAGCTTTGGTTTAATCTTGCCTCGAACATTTTCGTGAATTCAATTTATTCCACTAACTAATGCAAATTTGTAATAAATAATAAAAGTTTAAACAATACGCAATTTATCGACAAACGAAATAAAAACCAGTGCAAGTAAGATCGCTCTGGACTACTCTACTACTTTTCTGCGTGCCTTGGCGAGAATAAATAAATTCGCGCCAATGCGCGCGCATTATCCCGCCAATAATTGCAATCCTTCGAGGTTAGCATATGAACGGTGGATTGACTGTGGTCGGTAAGTTGTCGTTTCTCCTTGTTCATCTTACAATTATGGTACACAATTTATCCTTATTCAATCGTACAAGAACACAATATTATTGGAAACCGGCGCAATGCTCCTCTGAACGTGTGCGAAAGGTAAATCTATCGCGGACACGTCTATTTTATGTAACGCATGCAAGCGCATGCGTCTTAGCGAGATTCAAGAATACGGCCATATTGAAGCCGTACACTTCGTCATTTGTTTTGTTCCTTTTTTGTGTTTTAAATTTTGTCTTATATGTTTTTCGCAAAGAGGACAGTTATTGAATATTTAATTTATTTAAAAAGTTAACAAAATGCAGATATTATTCGCCCTGGTTAACGTTTGTGATTTGTTAATAAATTATTAAAGGTATATATTTCTCCTTAACCTTTTAAAAATGTATTATTACTTTTCTTCCATTTTTTCTGTTGTATCAAAAATTGGGAACAAAGTCTGAATGACAATATTTAATTATTATTCATTAAAAAATATATACATATATTGTATCCATGTTTGACTTTTTTTTATGTAATTGAATTTAAACAATTAAATGAAGAGAGTAAGCAAAAAAAATTTCATATTTTTTTTTCAATCTATTTTATTGTGTACATTGTGGTTTTTGCATCAGATAAATAATCAGCCAGTTAGAGAATTTTTTGATGAAATTAAAGATAAATTGTACGAAAACGTTTAAGGTACAAATTTGTTCTACAAATCGAATATAACTTGTATTTGATTTGAAGAAGTTGAAAAAAAAGGTTAAATGAATATTTATGCTTAAAATTAAAATTTCCATTATTTAAAGTAAAAACGAGGCTTTGAAATTAGAAACAGATTATAAAAAATAATTTGAATACATTTATATTTATGTGTATGGAAGTTTATAGCTGTTCATAATTAACTATAATTAATGCTGTTTTGGTTTCTACAAAGGTAAAAACAATCTTAAAAATTCATATTTATTTTGTTCCAAGATTAGTCGGGAATATCCACCGTTTAATTAATTGATAATTATGCTCTGAAAGTATAAACAAAAACAATGTTTTTATTCCACTTGTATGCGTTCGTTCTGGAATTCACCAACATACATATAATATGCAGATTCAGTATCACAATAATATCATTTTAATATCTTACATGACTCACTGCTGTAGCCAAACTTTGGAATGAGGTAAGAGTAGGAACGGATGCATACGTTTTAACGTGACTTGGACCCGTTAATTCGGTATCTCATTTTAGTATCAACCGCCTCTATAAACGTGTTAAGTAAAAGCTGTGTAATAAAAAAGGCGCTGCTGGTTTCTACAATTCTTACACACTTAGAATGATAATATAAAGTTGAAAATAGTCCAGTCCAGTTTCTTTATTTCCATTTGAAATAGTCACATATTTTAATGCACATTATATTTGCAACTATCAGCTTCTAAATTATAATTAATATAAACAATTATAAATATTGTCAATGCAATCCCAAACCATAAAAAGTACTTAATATGTAATTTATATCATTAAGTCAGCAATAAAAATGTTTCTGCGAACAACCAACCTCTCTCGTTGCACAGAATTTAAATGCAGAAGAAACTTATTTTATTCATAACGATCAATGAAAGTGCAAGTCGGTTCAATCAACCATGTAAACGTTTAATTAAATCGGATCATTCTCAGCTCTCCGACTTATTTTGACTTTTACAGCCGAGACCATTGTTTTGCCGGGAAATAAAACTGGTTTACCATAATGGCACTTCCTGAATTTATTTATCGGTCACACTTTTTTCTTGTTTTCTATATTTTTGTGAAAAGTTCGTCGCGTGTCGTTATTAAAATCCCAGAAAAATACGTCAACGCATACCAAAAGCAAAAACAGCTGACTCATGTTTCCATCGGAGAACAAACGTCGTAATTAAGCCGAATTGTTTGGCCGGTACATTTTGTAATTATTGCAATCGCGGTCATCGGAAATAATTTTATCCGTAATTCAGCCATTGTCCAACTTTCATATTTTGTGCGCTGCTTGTCGCACGGTGCCTAAATCCCCCCGGTGACGTCACCATTGCATCCAGTCAAATTAGACGAACTTTCCGGTGCGAAAAAAATCTTTTCACTACCAATCAAAAGTCAATCAAACTGGACTCATTCAGACTCCCTAAACAACGTAGACACATTGCCAATTAATTTATCAACTTCATTACAATTATTAAGATTAAAATCATTCAACTTTTCTATTGTTATTTATTCTGTTTATACATGCAATATTAACATGCAATTAATCACTCCATTTATTTCCTTCTTTTTTTAGAGAGGAACCCAGCGGTTTGCGTCCGAATCGAAGGTGTAATTGATTGCTCAGGTGGTTCGCCAACGACTGGAGATGCATCTTAATCTGCGAATCAATTGTTAATTCCCTTACTTAATTGGATTATCTATTCATCCAGGCATTATATGGCGCAAAAGGAAGGAAGGTAAATAATTGCAATAATTTATTTGCCACGATCAATTATGTTTCGGATATTCTTGTCAGCCTATTCGACCAGCCATTTGATTTTTATTGAGTCAACTGAAATGAGAGGAGCGGAGTTTTGTACCTATGGGGTATCTGAGAATCTCATGATGTTTGGACTAAGCCGGGACACGTATGTGTAATCAACTGTAATGAACGCGTATGCAGTCGTACGGCGGAGCGCATCTGTAAATTGGTAACCGTAGAATTTTAGAACAAGAGGATCTCTAGACGTTTGAGTGGAGGGGCTCGAGGGGACGAGAGGGGGCACGATGATGATCGTGCCTCTTTGGTCCGTTTCTCTCTCTCTCTCTTCTTCTCTCTCCCTCCCCCTTCCTCGACCCCCCCCCTCGTACTCTTTCGCCCTTTCTCTCTCTGTTCGCGGGCCGTTCTCTGTCTGCGTTTTCCGTCTCCGAGCCCGTTGTAGGATCGTGAGCGTGACCTTGTGGCATTTGGTACCTGGCTGTGCCAGCCAGGCCGCACAGCCTGGCACACAATCGCCCGTTGGATCTACGTATACGTACAAAGACCACCAGCGACATAACAAAGTACCATCTCCCTGTTTCTCAGCAGTTGCCCCACTCATTCGACCCATCAGTCCCACTATTTTGCTCGATTCTTCTTCTTCTGCCGCGGTCGCCGCTATTCCACTGCGCCGCTTCGCAGCGATCCGCACTGATCGCTGTCAAGAACTCATTTGAAAGCCAGGAACTTTGAGTAAAGTGGACATTTTTATTTCTGGTCTACCATGTATTGTATCTGGAATTGTCTGTACATTTCATCAGAATTATATTCAGAGGATGTTAGTTTATTTTTTCTCGATAATATCACTTGACTTTGGATAGGTCAAGTGTACATTTAAGATTGGTTCCAACTTGATGGGCAATAGTGAGGGGAAGTTAGTGTTAAATTTATGTTTTAAGTACATTTCTGAGAGATATTGGGTTGAAGTAAAATAGATACTAATGAAAATGAAACCTTGATCTGACAGTTTATGTTAGAAAATTAGATAGAAATTAGTAAGATTTGAAGACAGTTTCTGAACTTAATATAACTTTCGGATGTTATGAAATTTGTATTTGTTATGCATTTTCAAATATAATTAAAATAACAAGTGTATGGCTTTGGAAGAAACATCTTCCAGTGTGTGGATACTTATAAAATTTACTGTAATGGCTGAAGGGAATAGATTTTTATTTTCAATGTTGCACTTAGAATAACGTGGTAAAATAGAATCATATAAGGTAATATAACAAATTGATTGCGACACATCAAAGTAAATATAGTTGGTACATCAATACATTGCAGTTAGCTGCTAAATTCATTGTAGTCTGAAAAACATGAAATAATAAGAATAACTAGATTATTTAGCAATCTGGCATTACACGTGAAATGTTGTAATTTTTTAGAGAACTCAAGCAAATATTAAATTAGCTTGGAGTCAGATTTCAAAACCGTATTGAAATAACGAGCATTTTCCGCACATTTGGACAATTATTACACAAATATATTGTCTTGCATGATGTTCTATTTTAGGAAGATTTAAATGAATTAAACGTTGGAAGTACAAGCCACGTTTGTTCGCATGACTTTTTCACAAATAATCATTTTCTTCTTTATATTTTTATATAAAGAATCAGATATAACCCAGAGAACCTTGGACATTTAAAATTTTTATTTCAATTAAAATGTTGGCACATTTTGTACAAACATTTTTCTTAGTATACATTAATAATACAGAAATGAACAATTTAAATATTCTTAAAAATTTTAAATTGCAGAGTTTTGCAAATGCTTCGGACGTTAAATGATTTCTTCCACGAGTGTAGCTTATTTATTAGCAATGTTATAACTAATAATTTCGCACGCCCAAGTCATTTTGGTTTTTGAATAAAATTCCTATGGCTTTTTTTTACTTTTTTATTTTTTTAAATACATAATTATATTATTGCTATCGTTGTGGTTACTTTTATTCTCCACGGGATCGGTATTCTTTATTTCGAAAAAGTTTGCGGTCATTTTACGACAGTTAAATTCGAAGTCATCGCTCTAATGTACATAAATAATGAATGCTATTATGTGAAAGTACTGCAATGTTGCACGTCGTTTATTTGATCCAAGAAATATGACTGTAACATGCGGCATTCTTAATACGTTTGAGAAGATATAAATTTTGCGGATTGTTATGAAATGCTCGCGGATAAATTGGTGTAGAACGGTCTTCGGATTTGTTTCAATTTACTCGCCATTGTAGACGGGATTATATTAGTTTATGAAAGATCAAGTCGTGATTATGTATGCATGACCTAACGGCCAAAACATTATTTTACGTTAGATTCCAATCATCACTATACAATTATAAATCTTTTCCTCAATTATGACTGCAATTGTATTAAAAATCTGTTATTACAATTATGTAAATATTTCGCGTGTTATTAACATATTTTTTTTTTCATTCAATTAAAATATTGATTCCGCTTATTTCGCGAGGAAAGTAGTAATTAAAGTGAGAAGGATGAAAGAATTTTTTGGATTTTTGCATATGCGAAATAACAGTATAAAGTACCGGTGCACTTCAAGCTTCTAATTTTTTTACACACACTGAGAAAAATGGTATAGGATAGTCCTGGACTTTACGTTCTTTGTGGATAAAATAATTCTCTAGAATGTAACGAGAGGTACAGCTGTTTTGATAATTAGTAATGGAAAAAGTGACACCGTTTACCAGACTGTCTGGTAATGTTCTTAACATTGAAGCGCAGAGTCCAGGAATACCAGAAAGTTTGGCAGTTTTTACTGCTTTATTTATCTCTCTATTTTTATGAAACATTACTACAGTTTACAGCAAGCGAACCTCGTGGAGCTGATTTATATATATATTTTCTTATAACTGTAGGAAATAGTTTGCTCAGTTTATCACGTATATAATGAAATAATCTTGGTATTCTGTTCCCTAAACTATAGTAAAATTGGTATAAGTCAGGTCGAAAATGTTCGTTTGCTGTAAACTAGAGTAATTCTTGCAAAGACATTTTTCACAGTGCATTAAAAAATTAAATTAAATTAAATTAAATTAATTCTTACTTTAAACTTGACATTGTATTATAAATTTAACATATGAATATTCAATTAAATATTTCAATTACTCGTGTAATCGGATTGGTATAATTGAAAACAAGTAATTACTTTCTCAATATACCCTTAAGGTGAAATGTCACTTGTTGACGAAACTTAAATTGGCACAATTATCGCCAAAGTAATTATTTATATATATTTTATAAAGTAATAACTGATTTAATAAAACCTCGATGCCTGTTCAAAGTTAAACGTATTTAACATGTTTTTTAAATTAATTTTTATATATCTCAATCTCTCTCAGAAAGCTATTTTTTGTTAATTATTGTTTTTTTTTTCTATATCATAATTATATATAATTATACTATATACATTATATAAATATAAATTAATAATTAAATTAAAATAAAAAATATTTATTATTTCCTTTTATTTTATTATATAATAATAAACATATATTACTATATAGTTTATATATATATTTACTTATTATAAAAAAGTTTAGGAATATTCATTTTAGAGATAATTAGAACCTTATCAACGAGTGACATTTCACCTTAAGTGATTATTGAAAATACAAATTTATGATATTTCTTCATCCTCAGTATATGAATTACTCTGATAGATCAATCACGGAAGGAATTTCTCCTCCAAATGAGTTTAAGGGATAAAAATTTGTCCAAGGGCAAATTCCTATCGTGACCCCTGCGCCCTTGTGACAAATAACTCTCCAGTTTCGTCAGCGACCCATCCAAGTAACGTACCTGTCGATCGTTGCTGTACCCCGGTGACACGTTACGAGCCAATCGTGGCTCGTTGCTATTAACTTAAACGCAGACAAGCGTTAAAATAATACTTTTATGGTCAACGTGGGTGCGCGCGCTCCGGCGCCTTTCAATTTGCAGATCCATCCAATGATCATTCCGCGGATTTTCTCGCGAACACGTTTATTAGCCGGCAAATGTCAGAGCCCGCGACCTTTTCTATTGTCTCGCGACGTAACTTTATTCGCCCGATGATAAATCCATATACGCGTCTACAATACCTATCAATAATATTGAGGTACGAGAAACGAGAATCTGATCCTGACCCCGTTGACCTTTTGTGGAGGGGGGGGGGGGTCTTTATCGGTGTCATTTGTGCTCCAATTCCTTCTTGTACGTTTGTTGGGAGAAAAAGGAAAGAAAAGGAGAGTAATGGATGAAAAAAAAGATTCTCCCATCGGGATAGGTTACAACGGTATCGGCCATTATTCAATGATCGATAAGATAAAAGTCATTTGAATGCGAGGAAAAGGACAATAAATTACGAGGGATTCAAACCGCATTGTTTCAGGAGCTCGCTGAAATGGAAATTGATTGGTTTATTGCTAATTGATTTGTTCGTATTATTGTGCAAGAATCGCCGGCAATAAGAATTTGCAGCTTTTAGTCGTAGACGATGGAAATTTGCTTGATAAATGTGAGGGATTAATTTAGAAATTTATTGACATTCGGAGCAATCATTGCAAGATTAGTTTGTTGCCATTAAGTTATTGTGTTATAATGAGACGAATGTTTAGTCGGTGTTAATTAGACAATTTAGCTTCCTTGGTTGCTTCAACCAAACAATTTTTTTATTTGTTTAAATGGGTTGATGTTTCAAGCTGAAAACAGCTAATCCACAATTGAACATCTAATTGTCATGAATATCATTTTTAAATCAATTTTATAGAAATCCAATCACGATCTTGAAAGGTTTTTAATTTTAAATTAAAGAATTAAAGAAAAAAATTGCAATCAGAATTCATAGTCCAATCGTTCGTTTAAAGCAGATCGCACGGTTGAACTTTTTGATTGAAATTCCAAGCGCGATACCTCAAGTATCTCGAATTAAAATTTGCTTCAAACAGCCATTCAAAACTCGGTGTGAATAAGTCGAACAATGTCTAAACAATTACCCGAGATTTTAATACTAAACGTTTCTGCATCGTTAAGAAACAATTACTTTAAACCATCATCTTTTCCCATAATTTCCAGGAACTATCCCAATTGTTCGTTTTCATTTATAATTCCCTACGTCGTCCGCAATTATCTCGATTATTATATTAAGGTGAAATGTCATTCGTTTCAGAAATTTAAATTGGCAAAATTGCCGCCTAAATAGGTATCTATAAATATTTTGTAAAATCATAATTTAAGCATAAGTCAAATGTATTTAGAATTTTTTAAATTGTCTTTTTAGGTATTGAAATTCTTCTCATAGAGCTACCTTTTGAAACTCGTTTCATCGACTATTTAGAAGTTGGATTTTAGTGCCATGAAAATGATTTCCAAAAAATAGCTCTCTGAGAAATTTTGGGATGTATAAAAACTAATTTAAAAAATTCTAAATATGCTCAACTTTTGACAGTCATAGGGTTTTTTTTAAATTATCTTTTATTTTATAATATATATACTGATATGTATGATGAAGGAGGTTATGTCAATTTTGGGTTGGTCGTACATTGACATTTCACCTTAACATAAGATCCATAATAAAAGGTAAATGGCAATTCTCATCGGATGATTCTTATATTTTGATTGTCGAAAGAATCAACTGCGCATTAGCCGAGTGGATGTAAAAAAATTTCATTCGCCTTACGTCATCGTGTACGAAAATTATAATACACAACTTTCGTCGTGGTTTAGCAGCGATCTGCGACAAGACACGGAAATGTTTTTCTTTCCCGTTACTTCGCGTCAAGTGCAATTATTTGCAATTGAAGCTTCGCTGATTTGCAAACGGATATAAAATATTGTTTGGTATTTCTTGTTTTTCTTTATTCTTACGTAATTATAATATGGACAAATATATGTTACGAGCAACGTACGCAATCTTGTTAATTTTATGATTATACTTCTCTTTCCTCCTATTTAAATATTTACTTTTTTATTACAAAGGACATTTTAATATCTGATTTTGTAATTTAAGGCTCATTGTCCCAGTTTCGATAATTTTCCACAATTAATAATGCTCTTTTGCAGGATATTTTTCAACATGAAAGTCATTTTCTCTTTCAATGAATTAGCATCATTAAGAAGAATTTGGTATCTCATGCAGATTTAATCTAATTTATAGAAAAAGAAAATTCAGTTTCTTGTTATCATAATCAGAATATCTGATTACACGTAGAAAAAAGAAATATCATGAATAACCATTTTGTATACCGATTTTAGGATACATTACAAAACTGAATAGTTTTCCTACAAGTATTAGTAGCTCTGAAAATTATGCAGTAGTTTTGAAACCAAAAATACTAAAAATTCCCCTCGAATCATCATTTTTACCATTTTTTAATAGAATAGTTATTTTATAGTTAATTTTCCTTGATAACTACACTGAGAAAAATATAACAGAAAAATTACTGTTTTTAACTGTATTTGAGCCACATGTCCGTCTTTTGATAAAAATTACCGTTTTTTAACAGGAAAAATTTCGGTTATATCTATAAATATGACATTTAAAACTAGCGTATTTGCTTTTAAAGAACAGTAATTTTTATTAAAAAACGGACATGTGGCTCAAATACAGTTAAAAACAGTAATTTTTTCTGTTATATTTTTCTCAGTGTACATGAAATTCTAGTTCAAAACTTTAGTTACCTAAGTTTTGGTTAAAATAGCTAACATTTTAATTTGATGATTATAATAACCTTTTATAATCTTCTAGTTAAACTATTAAGAATTTTAACTGTGATCAACATTCAACAATTGACCAGTAACTATAACTAAACGTTAACCTTTGCATTAATCTTTTTTTTTTTTTTTTCATGGAACACATAAAATACGGGACACAAATTTCTTGTTAACACTTTCATTTTTTGTCAGCCCTTTTTGTCACGCATTATTTGTCATTATCCGACATTAATACTTCCATTTATGTAAGAATGCGAAATAGATCCTTCTTTGACGCGATGATTCATTGCGTTCGGACAGTGCCATCGAAATCATTTCTGGATTAAGAGAATCCGCGAGGGGCAATAATTTAGAAAGGGCAGCAGAAAGTGTACGAATGTGAGAAAAGCGAGCGGCAGCATCGGCGATACGCGAAATTAACAATGGGTTAAGTAGCGAGTGAATTAATGGAACAATTAGCGGAACGTAACAATTAATATGCAACAATGCAGAAACATTCTCGGCGGTTCTGCAGCAGGTTGCATACTTGACGAATCGCGTTGTCTCTTAAAAAGGAGGTTGCGCCTTTCAATGGTTTAGTGGATAATTCTTTCTCGACACTGGCCTTGATTTTTGATCAACTGACCCTAGTAAAAATGATACATACATGGTCCAGATATGGTCCATACATGGTCCATGTATGTTTTAACAATTTCATATAAGGAAATAAATTCCTATATGGACATATATAATTTTCCTTATTCCATACCATATTGTTAACATTTTATTTTATGTATTGGGGAAATTAAGTATAAAATACCGAAGGATATTACATGGAAAATAGATTTCGGTTAAATCGATTGTAATTATATGTTAATAACAGATCTCGGAGGCGTAGATCAAGCTTTAATAGGTGAAATGTCCGGGAAATTATAATTTTTAATTAATAGCTTTTCAAAAATTGAAGTTACAGGAATTCTTGAACGAACCAGAATACATTCTCCATTTTTAATATTCTCCCATTCTTTCAAATTCCCTTTCTTTACTAAAGGTACATTGTTATTTTAAACATTTATTTGAAGAGTGTTTCAGGTTAATTTATAAATTTTTTATACTTTCTTTATGTTACATCTATCACGTAATTAAAGATTGGAGCACGTGGACAATATTTCTATTGAATTACCAAAATAACAATGCAAAGGAGAAGACTTAAAATGATGAGGAACTGAAGTACACGTGATAAAATCGGCGTTAAAAAACAAATTACAGTGCGCGAGGTTTAAATCGTAAAATTAACTTTATAATTTGTATGGAGTACTTTGTTGAAAATAATAGTCTATCCTTAATCAGTGTAATTATTATTAAAAGAGGGAAAGGAAAAAAAATTGTCGATTAAGAATAAATTATTCGGTTGCGCAATCTCTTTGGGAACACGGGACAAAGGAAAGGAGGGGGATTTGCTTTCGAATAATCATTTTCTGGAAAAGGTGCACTTATACAATTTGGAATCGATCATTAATTTTTTTTTCATTCTCTCTTTCCGTATACAAAACAAGATTTTGGTATTTCCCCACGGGTTTCCAGTTTAGAAAACCGTTTATTTCTGACGCCGGTCGCCCGATCCGATCCGGGGTCCTTAAACTTTACCGATCATCGGATTAATTTGATCGACTTAATTGTCAAATGAAAAAAGTGAAAGCCCGGAGCCGCGGCAAAGTGTACCGTCATTGGGAATCGGTACCTTTCGATCGAGCTTCTACATCTGTTCCCTTCCATGTATCCAAATTGTTTGACTCCTCGAAATAGGCTAAAGCAAGGGAGATACGGTAACTCGAGGTGACGTTTATTTTCGTTTTCACATCACTATCAAAAACGTTTTTATGTTTTTTAACGGTACCCGCGATTATTGAAGGTCGCCTTCTTGTTTTGAAGCGGCCAACAGGAAACTCGAGGAGATAAAGGCGAGACCGAATCGGAGAAGTATTTATTCCGTTAAATCTTCACAAGATTATATTTACGTCCCGTAAATAAAAAGGTTCGCTGGTTCGATCATTACTTTCCTAAACACGTGGTTAAACTTCTGAACTGTACCCTTTAAACAAGGGTCGAAATTCGTTTTCGAGTTAGGGTTTTTACTGGTCCTGTATATTGAGGGTAAACAGATTAATTTTTAATAAAAAAAAAAGTAAATTAAATTATGGAAATTTAGTAAATCAGTTTATTAAACATTGTAATTCTATATAGTTTTGTACAATTTGACATTCTGTTTTATGAACGGCATTGGTTAGACTGAATACACTGAATAGTGACATCTAATGGACAAAACATGTAATAAACAATTTGTCAAATATTAGAATTCAGTTTATTAAATTTTGAAATCTCTTGGTTTCCAATTTTTAACATTCTTTTCTCTCCGTGTATGGATTTAATTTGGGCCCTTGCTAGGCTTTTTTTTTTGCATTTCTACACGGTATGATTACCCCATTTAAGGTACCTAGTAAAAATTGACCGAGCATGTAATGGTTCACGTGCCAAGGCCCTGGGAAGATGACATCACCCTTCCTGGCCCCTAGTGGGCGAATCATTACATGCCCGGTTACCACCCGGTCACCCATTTTTACTAGGGGTAAACCTGATAGAGCCCATATTAAGCCTACAGAAGAATACCCCTAATGGACCTAGTTTGGCATTTTCCAACTGCAACTAGTAACAGTCTATGAACGCGATGAATAATATTGCAATATCCGGAACTTTTCAACCACCTCCGATCTTCCCTGAATCAAAAATTTGGAATCACTAAGAAACCCCAAACTACCAGCGAAATGGAACTCGTTGACACTTTATTTAAGTAAAATCCCTCGGATCCTTCATCAGCGCGATCCTCAACTATTTTCGTGCAATTCCATCGGTTACTTAACCCTGGCTGGCGGAAAACGCGGCGTTTGCGATGCGCACGTAGCGAAGAATCACCTGAAAGTTGGAGAGCCGAGTCGGACAGGCGCGTTCCGCAGGATCGGCGCGTCGAGCGCCATGTTGGGGCCCGATCAGTGCCGACCGTGGCCGATCCGGGCGATCGTCCGGCGGTCGGTCCGCGCGGCAGGAGGCGCACCGCCGAAGCGCGGCGGCGCGCGGCTCTCGCTGGCAGTCGCTTGCTGATCGCGACCGGGTCAACGTATCTGAGACGCGAGCCATGGATTGAAAGTTCTGCGCTCGCCCGTGCCGCGCTTTTTTTGTGTTTATTTCCCCCCTTCGGTTTCGCGAGTCTCGACCAGCCGAACGGCTCGATCAAAAAGAAGAAAGAAAAAAAAAAAAATAAAAATAAAAATAAGGGACAGGACCCCGAGAGCCCAGGAGCTCCTTTTTTCTCTCCTTCTCTCTCTCTCCCTGTTTCTCTGCTCCCTCCCTTCCCGTTCCACTCTCTCCCTCGCTCTATCTATCTATCTCTCTTTCCCCGTGCGTCTATCCCTGTTGCGCGCCGTCTTATCCCGTGCGTCCTCCCCTCCCCTCCCCGGTGCTCTTCCGCCTTCCGCCGGACACCGGTGCGCGCACCGTCCGTCACGTCGCGCCCGCCGTTCGCGCAGTGTTTTGATTTCTGTGGTGGAGTGCGCGGTTTTGTTTGGGCCAGTGCCGCGCGAGCCAGGAACCGACGATGGCGGTGCCCGCGGAGCCGCGCCGAAACCGGCGCCCGCGCGCCCTCCTCCTCGCCGGCGTCATCCTCGCGAAAATCGCTCTGCTCGGAGCCATCAAAACAAACGGTAAGGCCACGTCGCCGGTCCCAACACCGGTCCCCATCGACTGTCCCCCAACACCGGCGCTCGCTCGTAGCGTGGTTGCCCACTTTCACGGCACCGCCGGTCGTTGCCGTCTTTGCCACTTTTGCACCATTTTGCGCTCCTCGCAAGGTCCGGACGACGTTGTCGAAACCCCGCGGAAATAAGTCCGAAACGTCCGCAGGAACTGTCCGAATCGTACACTGCGCCAACGATTGTAAAACCAACGAGTACCGACTTCGACCGTCGCCCACTTTCTCGACGATTTTTCACTTCTTTTCCACCGTTCGTCGAGCTCCTTTTCTTGGTATTTATCGCGTTGGGAAAGATTTCTCTATTGTCCCGTAAAATGTCTTTAAGAGCCATGAGCTATTTTCAATTTCATGGCGAGCTTACGTATAATTGTTAAAGTGAAACGAATTGTGCTGAAAACAAGTGAGGATCATCGTAAAAATCGAATTCATCTGGTACTGGTTATAGTTCTTTTCTTTGATGAATCCTAAAGCAGAAGTAAAATCAAGACTCTTGGAGTTGATAGAATTATATATAAGTTATAAGTTCTTCGGGGAGTTGACTGAACTCGACCAATATCGCTTGACTGAAATATCGTATGTTTGTTTAAAAGTAAGCTTGGAGTTGAAGGTATTTAAGTTCAGGATGGAGTTGACTGTAGGAAATATCGGTTCATTCAAGTCTCCTTTTTTTTTTTCTATGTATAGTGCCAGGGAAAAGGTTACCGATCTCAGGTGATAACGCAGAGTTTTCGTTGGACCTTTTGAAATCTGGTCGAGTCAAATACGAGGGAGGTATGATTGTATCTGGTTCCACTCCATATATATCTCATTTTATATCCCAGCTCGAATGGGAGCCGATTTTCTTTTTTCCGTCGAGTATTTCAGATGGGAAAGGTGAGTCGGTTGGTGGTGGATGTTTTCGATTGCTCGCGAGTCATTACACCTGTTCGACCGGATTTCAAGTTCCTGAATATTAGTAGCGGCTCGTTTGCGAGTCAAAGTCGCAATCCGGATCGTTACTCCGGTTGCGCGCAAACGCGCGGTTCAATTTTGCACTCCACTTTTAATTCTCGGGACTTCCGGAACTTTTCAATCGCGATTAATCGATCGCACGTTTCATCGCGATCGACCAGGTTGAAGTGGGAAAACGACAAAAAAAAAGTCCCGATTATAAAAGTGCAAAATGCGACCGCTTTTAATTGATATCGTACATGACAGTCAAGTGGAAATTGAGATATCGAAAATAATAAGAATGATTAAATCTCTTTTTCTTCGACATTTTTAACGTTACGTCCAATTGGTCTCTCGTTCGGTTCACCAAAATTCTTATTGTATCCTGAAATCAGATTAATTTTATCTCTCAAAGATTTATACCTAACGAAAGTTATATTATATCTTTCAAAGGCGTCGTTTCCCGCACAGTTTAAATTTTAATTTAAAATTAAGGACTGATCGATGCTGCACGCAATTACCTGTCAGACTGGAAATTTGAATAGAATGAGGATACACCTGAAATATTTGGGGTTCCTCGGTAGCCCGTACCCTAGTACGGCATCTCCATTTAATTTTGTTTACATAACAAGGTCGAATATCGGTTTCTCTTTGTCTCGCTCAATGTTCCCCGAGCTGTGTCCCACATTTTTACAGAAAAACATCCCATATTCAATACGCATCCAATCTTCTATATTGAGTTTCATCGTGAATTGGATCAACGAAATTCTAACGCGGAAGAGTATTAACATGAAAAATTAATAGTATAAAAGGAAATTTCAAACCATGGTTACTTATATAATGTATCCTTTAGGTAACTTTAGTTTCCCTATGAAAACAATAATACTTTACACGGCTTTTTTATACAAATTATTTATTTATTTATTTTCAATATTCAATACACTTTAGCGGCGAAGAAAGTTAGCGGATTGTGGACTGAAAAGAGAATCATTTTGATAAAAAATAATATGAGTTTGATGGGTAAGATAAAGCTCTTAAAGTCGTCAGCGTTGACGTGTCTTTGTATTTGGCGCGAAACACCTGTCCCGGCGTGCGCGTTTGGTTGCATTTTTGGGGGCGCCCGCGAACTTCCTGCGCGGCGCCAATCCACGCTGGAAGGAGCCGCTCAGGCGTAATTCGATTATTCTAGAGGGATATACGTTGGCCGCGCGCACGCCAGACGGATGTTCTATGTGGAACGTTGCCGGAGATAGTAGCGTGTGAAATCGTCGAAGTCCGACACGTCATCGCTGTTTATTTATCAATCAGGACTCTTTTTTCGGGTTAACGAAACAATTCCGGCAACTTGTTGCTCGTTTCGAGACCGACTGACCAACGTGAAAACGAAGGCCGACCGACTCCCCCCACCACTCACCCCAATCCCTCCACCCCTTTCCCCCGTACGCATTGAAAATAGAGGAATTTTAACCTGGAAAAAGAGATTTTCACTCGAACGGGATTAGAGCGTGAGCCGATAAAGGGAACTTTTCGAAACAAAGGTGCCCCTGGCCGAGCAAGTGAGAGGGGGCTTCGCTCTGTCCCGCAGCCCTAATAGGGCGTAACATATTATCATATTTTATCAATATTTTTATTTTCAACAAATTTATATTTTAAATATATAGATATATATATATATATATATATAAATTCTTTTTAAATTTATTTTATTATATATTATGTATAATATATTACATTGTGTATTAAAATATATATTTTAAACATTCTTATATTTAAAAAATAAAAATCAGTATTTGTTTAAAAACTAAGATTGATAAAACATCTAATAAATATTATATTCATTTTTAAGTAATATGATATGATATTATGATAATTAATTTTAAACAAAAATATTGATAGAATATTCAAATATTCGGACGGTTATATTTTTGTAATATATTACAAATATTTTGTAATAATTATGTAATCTTTCACATAATATAGTGCAATATTATTGTACAATATTCTATAATTATTTTGAAATATTAATGGAGCATAACGTAAACATTATACGGTGGACATTTTTAATATTTGTAGAACATTTTTCGTAAATATTTTAGAAATGTTCTTTGCTATTAGGGAGGACACTCATACACGTAGCGTACAAAAGGGAACGAAATTAATGCCACCATGGCCGAAACCCACTTCCGTTTCTTGTGACAAAACTTGACGGTCGTCGGGAGACCACGAATGGTCCGTGTTCGCGCCCACTTCACTTTTTTGATAACCCGAATTTAACAACAATGTCGTACTTTTTTAACAAAAATTTTCAGTAAAAATATAATGGAAATCAAAAATCAAACAAGTTCAAAATCAAGTATATAACTACGTGTAGACATTTGGAAGTATAAATTAATGAAATAAGAACCATAATATTGATTGTTTACATCCAATGGACGTAAAATTGGATGTAAATACAAAACAAAAACAAAGTTGTCTACCTTTTGCACTTTGAAAACTTTGATTACTTTTCTAATATATCCTTAAATCGGTATAAAAAATAGTAATTTATCATCCCTGGTAAAAATGAAACATGTATGGTCCATATATATTTCATTTTTATTAGAGATATTTTTTATTTCAATGTATTTATTTTTTTTTTCTCATTGCAATGAACGATTTGAACAATCGTCTATTTATCTTTCTTTTCAACTTTTCAACGTTTCTCCTACGCCGAGCGAGTCCCATAAATATTTTCATTAGCGGATATCCGTTTGCGCGAAGCAGAAAAGTGAGTTGCGAGACTTCGAGAAAAGGAGATTTCGATTTGTACTGACTTGAGAATTCCGTCTCAAACAAGTCTTTGAGAAATTAATGCACCGATGAGTCGGGTTTTTTTTTTTCAATTTTGACAACAAGCGGCGTAATCATTTTTAATACAATTCTTTTCCCTACGCATATAATGAGAAATACATATACCAATTAAGATTGCACGATCTATGAGGGGATGTTAATGTTACACAATTAGTTGCCGTTGGTTAATTTTTATGATGATTGTAGAATGTTGAAACGTAGATTATCCGATTAGCAACTTGTACATCAGCAATTCATTTCTTATTCAGTGCAATATGCATTTTTTTTATCAATTAAAAATACTTCAATATGATTAATCTAGGAAAATTTTAATCAAACATTCTAATTACTCTGGTGATTTTATTTGGACAAGTATAAAACTACTGCTTAATATGAAGTTTGTATCATTATCATCGTACGGTGTATAGGGAGAAAAAAGATTAATAAAAATCACTGACATTGTTAGTAAACTGGTTCTATACTTACAAAAATTGAAAAACTATCATCTCAAGGTAGTAAAAAGTGTCAGCATTTTGACATATACCTTTGAAAAATGTTGAAAAAATTGGAACTTTTCAGCATTTTTCAGTAAATTATTCCCACCAGGATACTGTCAACTGTCTAACAATAATTGTCAACAAATTGGTACATTTTACCAACTTAAGATAATAATTTGTCAAAATTGTCAAGCATAAGACCAGTTTACTGACAATGTCAGTAATTTTTGTTACATCTTTCCTCGCCGTGTGGCAATCTCTATACATATATATAGAAATATTTCCCGCGGGTGAAATGGACGATTACCCGGTGACTTTGTGAAACGCTCAAAGTGCAACGGAGGCAAGAAAGTTTTCTGGGAAGGAACGCGTAACGAAATGCAACGAAAAAATTGATTTCACTGCGCCGGCAAGCGGCTGACATTTGTGGGTCAATGATCGTTGAGCGTGGGCCGGCCGCGCCGCTAACCGACGGAGGAAAGTAAAATTTGGGAAACCCGCGGTCAAACGCTGCAACGAATGTTAAACGAGGTGGCGCGTCGCGGTGTCGTTTCTTCGCGCGCACGTTCGCTTTGGTCGGTCGCGCGTGTGTCAACGCACTCGAATGTCCGTGTCACCTTGAATACGCGTCCCAGCCAGAGAAAAGTTATATCGAAACGGGTACAAATTGGGCCACGGTGTGAGCCGCGGGAAATGCGACCGACTCCCCCCCCCCCCCCCCCCCACCGCCAACCATATGACACTTCCATTAATTTTGACCGCCACCCATGTGGAAAGATCGGATTGTAATGCCAGTACTGACTGAGAGATGGGGAAGAGCGGGCCCAGTGCTGGCATAAAGCTGTTTAGAATTTAGAAAACGTTCATACTTATTTACGGAAAAATATGTATTGGGATGACAGTTGATTGATTATCAATAGATAAGTGAACGTTGGCTTTATACTGGCACTAGACTGTCCCAACTATTAACATGATATATTTATTTTTTTTGATACTTCAATGCTTATATACATTACATTTTATACATATATATATATATATATATATTAACAATATTTCACAAATACCTTTATTTATATTTATTTGTAAATAATATTTATAAGAAAGATTGCCGGTAGAAGGTCATTCCTGGCCACCAACGCACTGCCAAACGTTAATTGTCATTTAATTGCACTGGAACAGTACAAGGAAACGGTAAATTGCCAGGACCCAAGTAGAAATTCAGCATGGAACTAGATGTGGCCCTGATTCGTTTTCCACGTTTCCAAATCGGGCACCGATTTGGTTTCCAAATAGGGCGCCGTACCAGTTCGTAACGCTTGGTATGTATGAGGG
>JABFPN010001266.1:0-31069 GCA_022817305.1 Leptoteleia sp. ZL-2020
AAAACAAAAAAAAAAAAAAAAAAGAAAAAAAAAAAGAAAAGAAACGTTCGGTTAATTAAACAAGTTCTGACAATGAAAATTCAGCGCTTTTGTTGTCTTTAAAACACGCGCAACTGTATTTGTGCGAACTTTTCGCGCAAGATGGTGTTTCAGCGGCCGGATATTTTTATGCCTCGACGTAAAGTGACGCGACCCGAAGAAACCAGTTCTCATCGGTACCATATTATTTTGAATTTCGCATATTATGCCTGCTAAAGCGAACACCGCGAGCGAAAGAAGAAGAAAGAAAGAAAAAAAGAGGAGATACGTGAAACGGTGGTATCCGGAATCTGCATTAATCGGCTGTAAAATTCCAAGCGACTGTCATTGTTAAAATTATAGTATTCCAGTTTGCGCGCGGGTTATTCCACGTGCATCGGTGTCAAATTTCAATGTTGAGTCCAGAGGTTTCCGTTTGACGTCGACATTTCCCTCAAATGTTGCTTCATTTTATTTAATATTAATATTTATGGCGGTTGCGGGTTCATGCACGGTCATTTCTTCGGAACCGTGGTTCCATGCAAATAAAGAGTTCAATGAAAGATTCCTTCTATTCGTAATCGTATTCAGAACCATCCTTATTCACGAGTAATGCAATTCAAACGCTTTCCAAACGAAATTAAAAAAAAAAAAAAAAAAAATTGAAGAAAGAATTACTCGATTGCTACAATTTCCGAGGCCAAAAGTGAACCGATTTAACTACGACCGGGTCCGTCTTATTGTTAATCGAAATTAATATTATTTAGACGATCTTACGATGAATAATAGCGCAATTCCCCGTTCCCTCTTTCCATCCAGGTCCGAAGATAAATTGTCCCGAACGAGAACTATGAAAGAATTGGAAGTGCGAAACGATGGAGTCGAATATTTTGCATTTGTGCGGTGACATTTTCTTGGGAAGGCAGAACCGTATTATTGGTAGCGAGCAATAACGGAGTCACAAATTTGGATGTCGATCTCGGTGACCGGTGAGGTCGCGCAACGCCTTGGGATTACAAATTGTTCACTTATTCCGTAGAGGATATAAAGAGGAGTGCTACGGGACGCAAACTAGCTGGCGCAATATGATTTCGACATAAATCGGCGGCTCTTTTGTATCGCGCCTCGGTATACCTATATCTATCCACTCGGAATGAGGGTAACACATCTTTGGTTGTGAAAAAGTGCCACCAATTTAGCGGCAAAGACAAATCGATCGGACGGTAATTCGACTTGGAACAAAGTTTTGTACTGCGCATTACATCATATCGCGGATTACGTCGCGCGATGAACGCGACGTTTTTTTTTTTTTTTTGCGGCAGACAATTTTTTGCCGGCAAGAAATGTGATAAGCGTCAATTAAAAGAGTACGAGTTTTTTCATTGATTGTCATTAGTTGTCAATTAGCGCGCAGAGTTGAGTAAGCTTAATGGTGAATTTGTGGATGATCTTCTGATCCCACCAATTAGAAGTATAATATGAGAATCCAAAGATCAGGATAGGCGGAAAAGTCAATGCATGTATAAACAGATATTTTTATTCGCCTTCGTTATTGCGTGATCGAGAGGGGAAATTGTTATTCAATAAACATCTTTTTGAATCAAATTGTTATCAAAGCGGAGAGTATGATATTAAATTAGTATTAGTAATGTTTTTAATGTGACTTTTGAAGTTGTATGATCCACATTGTAGTGACAATGATTAATTGAATAAACAAAATTGTATTTGTAATATTGTAACGATATTCATCAGCCGGTTATGCAATATCTGTTACACATGGAAAAAAAGTGCAAACAATTTTAATGACAGTATGTAGATTTGACTTTACTTTGGGGAAAAATCTACTCGAGTCAATCTGACTCCTACTGAAATTAAATAGCTTTTCTGTGTCCAGAAATAATGGGTTTACATATATTTATAAAAAAGAGATTGAATTGATCTGGTAGCTTTGAGTAAAACAAGGGAGTAATTTAATTTTGTGCACTTTGGAACTTGAGGCAATATATTTTTCCGTCACTCGGGGTGAAAAACCCCATATTACGCCCTAGGGAGTTTCGGAAAAGTAGCTATTCTCGCCCCTTCTAGAATTCTATTTGAATCTTCCTTATTATGTAAATAACTATTAAAAGTTTTCTATTATTAATAGTAAAAAACATTTATTGTTCCAATTTATCTTCATATTTGGTGCCAATAGTAAGAAACTATAAGATTTAGTGTTATCTTTTATTATTTGTAACAAACTGATCGACGTCTTTTCTTGGAACCGCACCAGTTGCGGTCTTCTACTTTGTTTTGCGAATTTATTTTCAACTTTAATGCAATTTAATGTACAGAAGCGTCCTCAAAGTCCGCCGCGAATTTTGCATTATTCATGGCGAGGTGAATCTCCGATTTCGTACACATACAATCCCTTTGTTTGCGCGCTTGTAAACAAAAAAAAAAAAAAACAAAAAAATGCACCGAACATAAACCAGTTTCGCGTGCACCGGTTTTGCCGCGTCCGACAGAAGTGATCAATTATTCGCGCGGAATTTTTCCGAAGGATTCCCCGCGGGGAAAATATCAGTCTTAGACACGGCTAATAGCTGCGCAATTAAGCCTCCGCTTGCCGCTTACGGATTCAAAAAAGGACGTAAAAAACTCTTTTTTTTTCTCGAGGAACAAAACGAGAATTAATTTCAATCGCGGAGATCTATATATGAAGCAAGTTATGCGTTTACTTTTTTTTATTTTTTTTTTTTTCTTATATTTTGTTGTCATTCTTTCTAGAAGCGACGAAACGCGACCGGGAGAATTGTTTCGTTTTCCAGTCCGCGATGCGATGAACTTGTAGACTATAATTTTTCAACTTTAGAGAGAGAAGAGGAAAGTAATAACCTGTCCTGCGCGTCTGGATCATTTAACCGAGCTGGGTGTAATTACGCCGCGAAAGAATTATGTCACAAGTTAGCGCACGAGAAAATCGGTCCAGGACGTTTCTGGCATCTAGTGATTGCAAATGTACCGTCAAATGCAAACCGTGTTCTAGAATAATCCAACCACTGGTCAGTGTCAACGCGAAAATTATACCTGTTTTTTGCAATAAAAAATAACCACCGGCGAAAGGCGAACTTGATCGAGGTGCAAAGGAAGCTGTGAAAATTTCCTTCCGATTTAATGAGTTTCGAAAAAAATTACCGTATACTCGTGGGAATGTTTTTTTCCCCCCTTTTAAAGTGTAAAATAATTATTTTTTAAGTGGCTATTTGATGCGAAAGAGATTGCATCTAGGTTGAAGTGTAAAAAAATTTCATTAACTTTTTACCTTACAATTATGCAGAAAAAATAATGTTAAACTTATTATTAAAGTCTTCAGGGGGAAATATATTAAAAATTACTGTGCTGACATATTAATGGAAAGCCATGTTTAGAATATACACAAACAAAAAAAAAAAAACTGTACAAGAAATGAAACTTCAACAATTGCAAAAAAAATTTGTTCAAATTGACTTTTTTTTAAAAATTGTAATAAATTGTTTTATAAGTGGTTTATGACATAGTAATAAATGAATTATTTTTGCAAATGAATTTACCGGACATAATTACCGCCTTCAAGATTATCGATCAACAATTAATTCAAATTAATTGACGTAAACAATGCAGCCGGAGTGATTTTTTCATGGCAATCTTTTCGGTGCTTTTCACGAGTGAAAAATAAAGAAGTGACTCTTCTGCTTGATTTACGTTTTTTGTTAGTATAATTTTATTTATATATTGTGTGATTTTAAATGTGAACTTTGCGCTGTTCGCATAATAATAAAAGGATTTATAATGTTGCGTTTCATTTAGGTAAATCTTTCTTTGTGAGTATAAAATAAGCTGAAAAATGCTAAATTACCTTTAAATAAATGATACGTATGTAAATTAATATGAATAAGTGTACTCCAAAATGTATTGAAGTAATCTTACATTTTGAACACTTTTTTGATTTCAAGCTACTCATTTCATTATCTACAGTAAAAAAATTAGCATTTTTTCAACAATCTTTAATTATAGGTTAACCATTCCTTGTTATTACGATATTCTTGAAAACAATTTCTCGTGAACAGAAACCATTTATTTTTATTTAAAATATGAATGATGTTTAACGTAATTAAATAATTTATTTGATTCAACAGTGTATTATGTTTGGATCAGGAAAATAGTTTTAAACAAACTCTTATGGTTATCGTAAACATACTCAAAATATTTATTAAATATTATTAAAAACTAAACATACTTATGCTTGTGCCAACAATCTACTTTTTTTTTCGTGTACACTGCTCGCGTGATTAACATAACTAAAAGTAGTAATTATAAAGTCGTAATCAGGCTAAAAATGTATTAGATAATGAAATTAAGTTGTAAAATAGTGAAAAATTTTGCCAAAATAATCTATAATTATTCTCCTCTTTTTCAAAAAGTCATATAATTTTTTTTTCACTGTGAAAGGTAAATTTTAAATATCGTGCACGACTATAATGAGTGAAAAGTTTCTAATGCAATTATTATTTATACATAATACTGACATAAGATACAGTTTATAGTATTTACAGTGTACATCTTAACTATTCTAGTAACTTTTGTCATTATTGACGTTACTTATATCGAAAATTGGTCTTATGTCATCGTTGTCTTGAAGTGAATTAATTTCATTAGAAGCTATTCATTAGAACCGAGTAAAAAATTAGTATTGTTTCCCAGTTGATGTGTGTATATCGGTCGTAGAGATCCGTACACTTTTTCATTAAGTAATTACATTTGAAAATGATTATATTTTTTTGCATATTTGTAATAAATTTTTATGTATACACAAAATAACTTCCAAATATTTTTCACTACAATTTTTATTCTGCTGACACGATATTTTTTTTTATTATAAACATGATTTTAAATTAAGATTTTAGCACAGTAATTTTTAATGCACATTCTTTCAATACATAAAATAACGATAAATAGAAGAATAAAAAAAAAAAAAAAAAAACAAGATGTATATTACAAAAGGTTTTTTTATCTAAATTCACACATGGTAGCCGATTTTCGTATTGTTCGAATTCAAATATAATCTACTTTCTTCATCTCTCATAATTCCTTCCTTTCTTTGTTACCTAATTTAATGTTTAAATTTATACGGTACAGACTGATGTTCACTTCATGCAAAACGATTGTTTCGAGCAATGAAATTCTCTTGTTACGCGTAACAAATTTAACCGAGTGGTTGTCTTTGTATGAAGATAGATCGGCCGATCGCATAATCTTATTTAATGCAACATTTGATGACATTATAAGTACAATTGGTTTGCAAAAGCAATTTATTTTTGCACAGATGTATGTGAATTTCTCTATAGTGTTATAGGGAATATATTATAGGAATAATAAAATTTGAAAATTACTTAGTACCATTTAGTACAAAATTACAAAAAAAAATACATTTATGATTATCTTTTATGGTATTCCTAATAGTAAAATTTTTTCATCCTAAAATTAATATAAAAAGTTGTGTATAGTATACTATTACTTTTTCTCAGTATAATATTGCTTAGTGTACTTGTAACATGTCTATAATGTAACAGGAATATTATGTGGTCTTAGAGTTACTTAAAAGGAGGAAACAAGTGGTTGTGACTTAACAGTTCAGAACAAAGGCGAGGCACTATACCAATTTAAAAACTCGTTTTATTTATGAGGTGAATAAATTTATTTTTATTTTAAAATTTTATATAATAATTTATTTAACAAGATATTTATCGCCTGTTTAGTATTTTTCTTGTTGGGATGATAGTTTAGAAATGGCAATTTTTTTACTTTAATTATGAATTATTTGTTAAACGAACGAAAACGTTGTACGTTGACATTGTGACGTATAGTAGATTTCATTATGACAAAGGAAAAAAAATGCGGAATTGATTTTCATTGTCTCAATGAGAATCCAATATGTCGCAAACGTTTTGTGAACGTTTTCACATGTCTTCAAATAACTTCATACACTTTAATCTAATTTTTGTTGACAAATTAAAATTATGTTAGTTGCATTACTTATTAGCATTAATAAAACATTTATCTTATGCACTAATTAATGACATTTCACTGTTTATTTTATATTAATAAATCAATTATATTAACAGACATAAACATGAATACATGTACAAAACATCTTTGTAAATCTAACGAATTATAAATTCCATAAAAGATACGAATTTTACTATTATTCGAATTATTCAAATTTAGTTGGAAAATCCTATTAGTTGGAATTTGAAAGAATTTCATTGAACAATTATTATTTCAATTGAATGACTGATAATTGTTTATTGCGTTATTGTTTACAGATAACTATGATTACGACAATGCGTTCAAGCCGCGAGCATTAATAACTGAATTATTAATATTACATGCTTGTTTGTGTTTTACATCCCAGTATACAACGTCATCGTGTTATTACGTCAGTGTCCATGCCCCTCAACTTTTTGTTCATATATATATATATATATTAAACATTTTTGAGATTACGTACTTTTAACTTTTTGTTTGCGTGTCTGAATGTTTAATATATTTCTATTTGCATTTTCATTTAACTAAAAACTTGTTACATATTATACGCTTAATTTAGATTACAATTTACAATTTATTTATTTCAAACTTGAAAACAAATCTCTTAGGTAAATTACATCTTATTTGTATTTGTTATATTAGATTTGCCAGAACAAATTTTTCATACCAATTTTTTGTCACACCGATTGGTATCAATGTGCTTATAAAACATGTAAAAATATACAGAAAAGTCAATAAATTTTACAAAAAAGTTTATTTAATGCGCTATAAATATATTTATAGTTGAACATAGGAATATTTATCAAATATTTATCATACAGGAAAACCGATATCCAATTATATATGCATGTATAATGACATTAATTCAAATTCACAAGTACTTTTTAATCTGATTAAGATGTATATTGAGGTATTGTTAAGCAGACGTAACCATCCTACTGTTCGTTTTTTTTTACATAATTTTTATCTACAAAATTTCGTAAACTGCGAACATTGGTAATTCAATTGTGATAATATCAATATGTTCTTTATTTTCAAGACTTCTTTTTTGCAGTTATGACTCTTGCAAGTCCTGCTGTTCTTGAAGTATCTTCTTCGTATTTTTCTATTAAATTTTAAGATTTTTTTTTAAACAAGCAAAACAGTCATATCATTGGCAATCAGTTATATTTTTTCTGATTGAATACGAGGTAACATAGCTAAATTTAATGAATCATGCTGAGCACATGTTGGAAGTAAACAAACTGCATTCGTACTCAAGTTATCAATATAATTACACTTTGTAATCTGTCTTTATAATCGAATCAATATTAAATGTGGTGTTGAAAGCATAGGTCGTCTTTAATATTTTCATTTATAAAAATGAAATGGATAATAATTTTTTAATATAATGGTCAGGCAGTCATTCTACAATGTTAGGAGAGTATTGTAGATTATAATAATATGTGTTTTGACAGAAAACTCTAGTCATTATGTTACAAAATAATTATTAGTATTACTTTAAATTAAAAAGAGATTGTTGAGCAAATACAATTTTTTATTATTATTATAAACTTATTTCGGAATTGATTCTGGAATCATGCGTTCTTGTAAGCACTCGTTGGATAACTTGGTGACACTGAATGGGAAGCTTTTGAACGTATCCGTTCTATGTTTGGTTACAGGCGTCGTTCAGAATCTTCTCATTCAGTATTACAGGTACTAAACTAAATTATAACTCTGTCGCATTTGTATTTATTAATAATTACCTACTTCAAATTACTTATTATGTAATGTAATATTAAGTTTAAGTTAAGTAATAAATTATTGAAATTGTAAAACATAACATTTTTAAATTTTAAGACATTTGGGTCATGTTTACAATGCTATTCGTTATGAATGAGAACGACACCTAATCTAACGTTTCAGACCATTTATATGTTATTCAAAACAGGTTATGGCCGATGCGGCGTAATAATTCTGCGGTGTTTGTATTCTAGGTTATAATTTTGGTATTTTCTGTGAAACAGCATTTAGAAATTTATATATTGTATACGCTTTATATTACTCTGTTAAGTTACAAGTATTGTGCAAATAAATAAAAATGGTAAAATTAACACCGGATCTCATTCAGCAGTCTATGCAATATATTAATCCTGTTAAAGACCGAGAACTGGACCTTAGAGGTTAGATTACATTATACTTATTACTTATTTTTAAATAAGTATTGTATTGTGAATCTGTTTAATTAAAATTTATTTATTATTTATTATTGTACTGTTTCAGGATATAAAATACCAACAATAGAAAATCTTGGAGCTACTTTGGTATGGGTTACTTCCAATTGTTAATATTGTTTATATGGCATTTTTGTAAACATACTTTCTATATATTTTGTATATGTACTATTACTGTTGTTAACTCAATAACAAAATATGTTTAAATCTTTACATTTCCATTTTGACATATCAGTTTAAATGTAATTTCTGTTGAACAACTGTCTTCTAATTCATTTATTTTTTATCATGCAGTGAGATACAATTAAATAATTTATAGATATTTTTTGTTAAAGCAATAGTTTTGAAATAGTAAGTTATGACTCATACATTTTATATAAAGTGTGTTTAAATGATTTGGATGTTTACAAGTTAATGATATAAATATTATTATTAGAATATAATATGATATTTTAATTTATTAGGATCAGTTTGATACAATTGATTTTTCTGACAATGACATAAGAAAACTTGATGGATTTCCTTATTTAAAGAGAATAAAGACATTGTTCTTCAATAACAATCGAATAGTCAGAATTGCAGAAGGGCTTGAGCATTGTATTCCAAATTTGGAAACTCTGATGCTTACTGGCAACATGATTCAAGAACTCAGTGATTTAGATCCATTATGCCCTTTGATGAATTTATCAAATTTATGTCTCCTTCAAAATCCAGTTTCTGCAAAGCCACAGTACAGACAGTACATTATTTACAAATTGCCACAACTAAAATTGCTCGACTTCAGAAAAATCAAACAAAAAGAAAAGGAAGCAACAATGAAATTCTTTAAATCTAAAGAAGGAAAAGAGGTTTTACGTGAAATTGCGAAGAAAGCAAAATCTTATACACAGGGTGGAATTGATGATAGATCATTAATGAGTGAAGAAGAGAGGGCAAAAATCAGAGAAGCTATTTCCAATGCCTCTTCTTTGGAAGAAGTTCAAAGACTCAGTAAATTATTACAAGCTGGACATGTTCCTGGCCAAAATAGTCAAACTAATGGTATTCAGTAGAATTTTCTTTTTTTTTTAAATTATAATTGCAATAATTCTTTTATTTACAGGCAAATTCATGTTCTTGATATAAGGCATATTAATTGCTTAGTGTTTATGCGATTGCAATTTTTTTTATTATATTCTTAAAAGTAGTCCATAAATTAAGCAGAATCTATTTATATTAAGTAGATTTTCGATTAAATAGTCCAGATAAGTAAATGTTTTTAAGGTTTGAAGATTTTGTTCTTATAAATGAGTTGTTTGTTTATAATTAAATGACATTGATTAATGATCATTTGAACTTTTATAAATTACATATACTAATGATATAATATATTATATTTAATATTCTTTTTTAAACAAGCAAAACTTTCAGATAAAGTTAATTAAACACTCAATAAATTTACTTTCATTATAATATAATAATTTTATTAATTGCAAGAGATAGAAAATATTCAGTTACATATATATTAAATAACTATAAGTTTTTATAATAAAAATATTTCCAGGTATAAAGAATTATTTAAGTAAATTTAAAACTATTGTTTCAGTGTATTAAAAAAAGTAAAACAATTTAAAATGTTAAATTTTTAAATAATATAAAATTAATTTAATAATAATAAAAATTTACATTATTTTTGAACAATTTAAATATTACTTTTTATTTAAAGTTTTAATTTTACATGTACAATTTTTATATGAATAAATATATAAAATTAAGAAGAAAGTCGAACTGTTGGCAAAATTGAATGATCAAATACTTTTTTTACTTTATTTAATGTACAAATTATCAATTAAATAATCTAACTTGATAAAGAACAAAAAAATTTTAATTTTAAACTAAATTTTATTTAAAAATATTATTTTTATTATTATATTCATATAATAATAAAATTCAAAAATGTGATAATTTATATTAATATACAAAAAATGCATGAAGAGTCAACTAAAATATATTTTTATTATTATTTTGAAAAAATTTTTAATATGGTTTCATTATATTTTGATGTTATATTAACTCAAAAATGTCACGCATGATTAATTTACATAATAATGAATTAAATAATTGCAAAAAATTATAAAATGTTTTAGGAGATTCATATGGAGCAGAGGCAATGGAAGAAGAAGAAGATTAAAATGTAATAAATAAGGTTTAAATTTAAGTTATGTAATGCAGTTCAGAAGTAAGTATTATTTTCATGGAAAGACATTGCAATGTATTGAATTTCAAGCTGATGAGGACTGGTACTAAGTCAGTACTAAAAGTAATTACAATAAGTTGGCTGGATTGATACATACACAAACAATAAGATCTTAGGCCAAGAAGCGAATCAACTATGTTATAGTGTTTAAACATTATAATAAATCTTGGTTTTTTCAGCAGATATTGAATAAAAAATCTGTCATTTTCAAAATCAGAATGTTTATTTCCTACTTCCTTTTAATTTAAAATTGTTTACATTCATTTTGAAATTTTTAAAATGTAATTCAATTAATTTAAATTTATTTAAGGATATTTATTTTTTATCTCATTAACAATTAAATAACCAAGTTCACAGTATTTAATTAAATCTTAATGACCGGTTATATACTGCTCTGGAAAGTTACATTAGTTTATAAAAAAAAATTTCAAGAAGAAATTTTGTTATATTGTATAAAATGTAATGATTGTAAAACGAAAATTTCATTTATTATCATTTTATATTTATTTTTTTTTGTATTAAATTACTATAAAAAAATAAATTTTATTGCAATTTATATTACAAATCTACACTTTGTATACTTTGACCAAGTTTTAGATCCGTGAATTATGTAATAAATGTACGATAGATGTCACTATTGTTTGTAGTGAGAAGGATTTCTGCTCTGTATTTTCTTTTTATCAAATTTATATATAATTAAAATGGGTACTTATGCATCGTATCACCGATATGTAGATGAAAGGGATATTGCTATGGATCCTGATGAACCTCCAACGTTTGATAAAAATTTGGGATTTACCAAACCCAGGCAAAAAAGAGGTATTATACCTAACCTTAAATTAAACATAATACATTATATTATTTTACGTCATAATATTCTTAAACTTGAATTTATATTTTTATATAGTTGTAGAATATTAATTTTACGTCAAATACAATTTTATTTTATGTTGTAGTGTGCAATACTAACATTGTGCATGTGTTGTATGGAATTATGACATAACAGTTAATAATTATTTTATTAGTGAAATACATTAAAATAAATTATTATATGAAGTTTCTAATTAATGAAAAGTATTCAGTGTGCATTTGATAATAAAATAAAAGTGAAATATTGTACTTAAAAAATAACAATATAATGATTACTTTTTTGTTGTTTACGTTAGTAATGATCGCCACAGAAGAAGAAATGAGTGCTGCCAAAATACCTTTGGATAAAAGAGATTATTGTGCACATCTTTTCCTGAAAATAGAAGAATGCAGAGCAGATAATTTTCCATGGGTACATAGATGCCATCATCAAGTTCATGCTTATGAACAATGTGAATTTGAAGAGTAAGTGAAATAAAATACTTTTAAATAAAAATAGGTTTGTAAAAATTTTGTAATGTCTAATATATACTTTGACAAAAGTTAATAATTTTCTTATAGTTTAACATTGCATTTAATTATATGATTGATTTTTATATACAGAAGATTTATTTAAAGTATTTAGATAAGTATAAAGCATTTAGATAAGAGGAATTAAAGATAAAAATTATGAAAGTTTGATTAAATCTTTCTTTCATTAGGTAGCATTGTTATAATTTTGTTCTTGATCCTTCAATGTGACATGAATTATAAATTCATTTATAAGAATTGTTTGAAGAATTGAATTTTATAAATCTAAATATTTCTACATTAAATTATGCCAGCAAAGATTTCTTTACAATTCTAAACTTTAAGAATTTAATCAGACTGTTTTTAATAGTGATAAAATTTAAGAAAATAAGTATGTCTTGAGTTATATTTTTACCTAAGAATTTGTTATGTTTATCTACATTGAACAATTTCTACATTTCAGTTATGTTTTGAGGATGAAAGAATATGAAAGAGAGCGTAGATTACGAAAACTAGCCCTGAAGGAAAAAGCACAAGCAGCAGCAGCTTAATAAAATTTTTAGCGTAGAAAAATGAAAACAAATCAGTGTTATAATTAATTATTTAGGAAAACACTTATTATATTTTCCATGAATGTAAATAAACATTATAATCAAAGGCATAACAATAATATTCAAATAACACATAAAACCTATGTCATTTAATAATTATTATTTATTACTTATTGTACATGATTAATTAATTTATAATATGATATAAATGAGATTTTTATGTTTTTATTCTGAGTTATTCAAACAAAGATTTCATATATAGATTTATTATTTTAATTACATATATAGTTAAATATTTCAATGTGAAAATTTTTGGAAAAATTTATATCTTTACAGCATATAATGTAAATTTGATCTATTAATCAATTGAGTATATTGCACTATAAGTTATAAATGTTTATTGTTCAGTTGAATAGGATATTAAATATTATTTTATCATATCAATTTTTACAAATCACCAATATTTCATTTTCTATTACAATTGAAGGAAATTGTAAGTCAACCTTAAATTATAAAGTTAATAGGTGTAGAAAAGTTTAAGTAAAATTATTATCACATGAATTTACACATTTATTTTATTTAAAAAAAAATTATAATTATTAAATAAATTTCAACTTATATTTCTAATCAGAATCGTTAAATAATTATTATAGAGGAATAAATACGAATAATTTCTAATTTTTCTTCGCATAGTAATTAAAACGACTTTGATTTAAGAAATGGAATTTTTAACCTTTGATTGCAATTTATTTTACATAAGTTCGTGTCATCTTTACATGAAATCCTTACTTCATCAATATTTAATTTAAGGAGTCTATCATCTTTAACATTCAAATACATATTATTTATTATTTAAAAATATAGGATTTCAATTTTTAACAAAAATTTAAGTAAATTGTTTCAGATTTTTTCTATGAATAGTATAATTTAATTCCACCAACGTTGTTCCTTTGAATTGAGCTTTTTAGGACAAGCGTGACTAGCCGAACTTTGGCGCGATCTCAACAAATTTTGTATCAATGGCAAGAAGGCTTGGGATTCGAGCGCCACTGCGCCAGTTGTGGGCTGTCTTTAAAGGAATCGATAACGCAGACTCCGTTGGTTTGTGTTGAGCGCCGTAAGCTTGCAAGCACTGCTGTCGTTTTGGAGGCTCGAAACGTCAACTAGCCGCGCGAAACAATATCGCGTACTTTTTCCCGCGCCCGCTCGGCTACGAATAGCTCACTTTTCAGCGGCTTTCCTGCGATCCGGAAGTCGAAGGGACCAGCCGCTGATTGGCCGAGCCGAGCTGTTTGAAATCCCAAAGGGTAATGGCACGGTATTTGCAAGTTTGCCGTAAGCAAATGCCGTCAAGTGTTCGCGATATTTGATCGCGAGTGGCGCACTGCGGTGCCCTGGCACGCTTTAATGTTATGTGGAAGTGGAGGTCCTGTTTCATCAAGCCCCAGTGCGGATATGGTCCTTGGTACCAGCAACTAACTGCATGAAGGTTGTTCATCTGTTCGTTATTTGTTTATTTAGAAAGGACGATAATTGTTCGGTATTAGCTATGTTTACTGACATTTAAATGTTCAATTTATAATAACTATTATTTTTATTATGTTACCATTACTTATTTTTGTTTCGTTTTGTTGTGTGGGATTATAAAACTGATTAGAATATTACCCATCTTTTAATTCACCGTAAAAGAAAATTAGGAATGTTTTGATAATTAATAACTAAAGGACAATTCATGACGAGAGAAGTGGATTGTACAGTTTTTATTTTCTCAAGCAAATTGAAAAAGAGAAAAAACAAAGAAAATGAAATTGTACATTTTATACAGATTTCCTTAGTTGTACAAGATCTTAAACTTAATTGTAGCAGATAGTTTACTTTCATCTTG
This sequence comes from Leptoteleia sp. ZL-2020, assembly GCA_022817305.1. Taxonomy (NCBI): domain Eukaryota; kingdom Metazoa; phylum Arthropoda; class Insecta; order Hymenoptera; family Scelionidae; genus Leptoteleia; species Leptoteleia sp. ZL-2020. Next base: position 14,353 of record JABFPN010001266.1, read on the forward strand.
TCTTTCGAATAGTTTATTTCATTCATCAACAAATACACATCAGCAATTCACACAATAAAATTGTCTTCATAGAAAATGTATAAAATGTTTGTATTTCATGAAACTGCTCGTTTGAGCTTTAAACATATTTAATTAAGTGCACGTTTCGTTTTAATATACAGCACTTTAATACGCAAGACTGTTATTTCTGTTTGTCACAAGGTGTCCTGAACTTCGATTACTCAATTTGGACCTCGAATTTATCTTAATTTATACATTCCTAAATTAGCATACGCAATTACCTATCTCTGACGAAAATAAATAACAGTCTTTACAATAAAGTTTCCTTGTTACGAAACCTTCTCTTTATCTTCATCATTTTTATAGTATTATAAATTCCCTTCGTTGAATAACTTCTCTATAGTAATACAAATATAGTACATCGTTGTTTCTCGGTATCAAAATAAAATTCGTATTTTATTTTTGTTTTCAAATGTACAAGTAGAATAAATAATGATTTTACAATTACAATATTTCGAATACGAAATTATTGAAACACTCGTTTCTTAAGTATAAATTATTGTAAAAAAAGTGAAATTGGTTTTCGCAGATTGTATTATTCGTTTTCGACAAACTTCGTTTTATAAAGAAATGCAGCTTCATTTCTTTTGTCTATACATGAGAAAGAAATTCCCATACGATAAATGATTACTCGCTTTGTACAGATCTTCAAAGAAATCTATTCGTAATCATTCGGTTTTGTTCTTTCACACAAAACGAACGGTAATCGCTTGAACAATGCACGACATTGTACGAATGAATCTATTTTACAATAATATCATAAAGTTATACAATTTTTGTATTCCTATGTGTACGTAAATTTAGGAAAATTTGTATTTGATCACCGGAAGACAAGTTGTATTAGGTTTCATTTGGGTCTAATCATATCTGATTACAATTGATGATTACGGTTGATTAGCTCTTATCAACACTTATTTAATTTGACTTATTCGTATCCATTCATCAATTAAATTCAAATTAATTTACTTGTTAAATGATTTATTACCAAAGAAAAACCTTAACAATTTCCAATGAAGTATTAAAATAAACGTTAGTAAAATTTAATGACATACTAAATTCAATTTGTCCATTATACATTGTGAATTATCTTTCATTCATATTATTAATTAACTAACAATATCTATATTTTGAAGTTTGATAATCGACAAATTAACCGACTTTGATCAATAACTTTGATTTCATTACACACGTCTTATCTAAATAATTTGTTTTGTTTTCAGATTAGATTAGATCCTAACAATTACCAGGTCGTTGCGAACGCCATTAATTTCAGCAGGAGCACGTTATTGTCATTATTATGGTGTATTCACGTAACGCACTATTTAACTAAACTGTAAGTCATATAGTCAATTCAATAATAAAACTACAGAAACAGTTGATTCAGTCATACTCATAGTTAAATCAACTATGAATACGATCAAATTATCAGTATACGGGAGTGTAGTTGGAGCTGTCAGCGATTGTCTACTAAATCACCCGGATAACTAATAATCACCGTATAGCTTTGCAACGTACCCGAGAATGGCATTTTTTTATCTCTAAAATGGATTAAAATTGTCCCTGGTCGAAGTGTGTCTCCTCGTAGAGGTTTGAGCTACTCAAACGGGACCCATAATCCTCTTTTCCTCAAAATTGCTCGCGCGCGGACTACTTTACAAGAGAAAAGGAGCAAGGTTTCCGGAGGTACGTCGACAAAGGGAAGAAATTCTTCGTGAGCTTGCTTTACGTTTAGACGTTTCTTCGATTTCCTTGACGGGGACCCGAGTCCAAAATCGGACGAGAGGACTAGATTACGACGAAACAGGTCTTCGTCCAATCGACCATTGTCACGGTTTGTACTTTGCCTTTGGCTGAAGCTTATTCGGCCTTTATTTCCTTCGAGTATGCCTGCGTTGCTGATTTGCTCTTGCGATAGGCTTGCCTGTAGAAGTCGGAGAAGAGAACAAAGAATATCGTTGAGTGAAGAAGCAGGAGGGTTGCTACCAACTTTGGATATCCACAGTCGAAGATGAGGGCCTGGGCGCTATGTATAAATACCAAGAAGAATTGCACCTGCAATCAAAATTAAGGTTTCGATTTCAGTTATATTGTAAAAGAGTCATTAATGTTTAATATTAATTATGCGGTATCTTTTACTCACAAAAACCGCATATATTAAACAAATTTTCTAAATAGAATTTGCATCTAATAGATATTTTTAATAGACATTTTATTGCGATAATTGTAATTATGATAACTATGGCAACGAAATCTTCTTTGAAACATTCTGAAAACTGTTAAATTTATGGCAATTATGGTTATTGTAGTCAAATTTTCGTTATTTAACTAGCATATTAGAGATATCCTCATATTTGCACACGATCTTGTGCAGATCTTTGTAATATCTTATATTAGATTTTATCTCGGAAAGTCTTACAGTATGTCTCGGTAGTTAAATTCTTACATCAGATTTTACGTACTATCGTATGTAGGCATCAACAATTTTGTTAACAAAGTGTTTGAAATGAAATGCGTGTATACAACATTTAATTATAGTGTTGTTCTTAATATGATAATATTTTTATAACAAGTAGAAAATAATTTCTTCACATGTCTTAAGTATTAACTGATATTAAATAACTTAAATGTTTGGGAAGTTTATTAACGATGAAACGGTGTATTTTTTGTCCAATTAAGTTTTTATGTGACGTTGGTAAAATGGATATAATAAAATTACTTAAAGGTCATCTTTAAGACTTTGCACAATTGTAATTTCGCATATAATTATAAACGGACTGTGCTGATTTTAAATAATTATCAATTTTACTTATCTTTATACAAGCTTATAGAAAATTTTGCAAAATTTAATTAATTATGTTGACAATTTATTTTAATAGTGTTAACTTTAATAAAAAGAGTATGCGCCTTTCTTCTCATATTATATCGAATTATTTAAATTTTGCCGTAACTGAGCAGTTCTTAAAAATAATTAGTTTCTAAACTTATAAAATGATTTTTAAGCCTTATATGGCAGATAAATGATTCGCCATTAAAAAATTCACTTTCTGTGTACTTCTATCTGTGCAAACACTCCGCTCATTAATTTTTAGTCTTTTCAACATTTATAATCACATTTGAGCAATGTTTAAATATCACCTATTCGCCATAAGCAATCTATGATTTCATACAATCAACCACAGTTGCATTGAGTTCTGCAATGATCAATTTATTAGATCGTTACACGATATTGTTCATTACGGTTTTCGCCACACGTAATTCATATTTCAGTTTCATTTACTAAATTCTTTCTATTAAATTTTCTTTTCCCGCGATTAACCAACAACGTTTCAGCCTTTTTGTTTCTTGTTAAAATGAAATAGATCATTTTATATGAAAATTGCTAAATCGCTATTCTGCAATTTTTATAATAATAATACAATGGTAGCTATCTTTTAATTATAATAATTGTTTTATAAAACAACAAATTATCGATTTAAAATTCCAACAAAAATTGAAATATACATATTTCAGTATGACTTTGTGTATTTTTATACACGTTTTTTTGACAATCACATGCAGTCTTGTTATTTGTGCATTTATTATGGGGAAAATCTGTCTGGCTATAGTATCAAATTGATTTGGTAAAATAGTCTGATCAGAGTCTGGTAACAACCTGGTAAAAGTTTGGTTAAAAGAAGTTTAAGTGTAGACTGGATCATGTTCGTTTCTTGGATACATTCTAGATATAGAAGTGATCAGAAACCAGTTTGGCAATGAATCTGGATAATGGTTGGAAAAAATGGCCAGCCATATTGTTGTTAAATTGCATCAACTGTCAATTTAATTTGGCTACACAAGTTTGATGTTTATTAACAATGCTTTTGTTAATTACATCAAGTGTAGATAATTCGTAAATTAAAATAAAATAAGTGAAGTTTGAACGAATGAATGTTCCTCCAAACGAACGATATTTAAGTAGCAAAATTTTATCCACTCGACACAGTGGTGGAAACAAAGACAGTGTTACAAATATTCGACAAAACGAATAGCCAAGATTAATGATTTTGGACATTCAATCTTGACTTTTGATCGCGCAATTTAGCGAAGTAACGCCGCCGATTGATAAATTGCTCGGCGCTTTTTCACGTGCCCAAACAGAAATCAAATTATCAGTTTAATTGCCAGACAATGTGACCTATTGCTGTGATATTGCGCGTCAAATCGAAAGCTGCCAACGAATCGCTGGTGATACCCATTCGCGGCGGAAAAATGGTCTTTCACCTATGGCGGCAAACGAGAAAAACACAACATAAGTAGTAGCATATAATACAAATAAGACAAGACGCGATTAGAGAAAGAGGCAAAGATAGACAGATGTGGCATAGGTGAGGCCTACACGGCGTGTATAACGGAATGCCAAAATATTGCGCCACCAGAGCAAGTAGACTCGCGAGTCCAGGTTGGCATTACCCAATGTGTACTTTTCACTTTCCCTCCCCTTCCAGCATGAAATTTGTGCTCGGCCCAGAATCCGATCGCGGATCGTAAATTTGAACTGTGACGCGATTTGACTCTGAGGTATTGGCAGGGTACGCCAGGGCGTTGGACTTCTCGCGAAGCCAACCAGGATCATTGCTTTTGCGTGTCTACTTTTATACCTAACGCGACGCTAGATAAATGGTCATGTTAATTTTCAAGCACTCCAATCCGACTGTAAAGTTGACATGCTGAGACAGGCTTTTCGCTCGTGTCAAAGTTAGTTTGAAATTTTAAATGGGGAAAAAAATATTTCGTAATTAAAAAAAAAAAAAAAAACACGGGGAGATAAAATATAAATGTAGGATGTTACGAAACTCGCTAATTTTGTATTGATTGTATTTAATGAAATTAATCGTACGAATAGTTGAATTTAATTATATTTAAAGTTAGACAAATTTTATTAGCAAAAATAATTGCGACATATTAGTACGAAATATTAGCTAACGTGATGAATGAACATGAAATTTACTTTGAACTTTGATATGTATTATTTTTACGCGGTATTGTAATTCGAGCCACATATGCACTGCAATCGTGCTCCAAAAATTATGTAACCAATTTTTTCAAATGACGAAAATAATTCAAGACAATTACCTTTTAATTAAGCAGATATTATAACAGAGAGCTCTTTTGGAAAAAACTAGTCGATTCAGAAAAAAAAAGTATTTTCCCGTTTATTTATCTGTAAGTTAATTTGCATTTTAAAGTTAAAGTAATTCGTCAATCTTTAAAAAGTGGGTAAACTTTAATATTTACCTTCCAAACTTTTTCCCGTTAACGTACTATTTTATTTTGTATTCATTTTCATCACAATGCGATGTTCATTTATTATTATAAATAGCATTTATTAATGTTTTATTCTAATTTATTAAAATAGCAGAGCTGAAAGAATCTTTCATCTAAAATTTATTCTAAAAAATTTCGGATTTATTATCTTTCACTCATTCGATTCATTATAACCTACCATGACGTCTTATGCTTGTTCTCTCTTTTGCCCCAACATTTCACTGAGCTAAAACACCGTACAAAATCGGATTCTTGGCGAGCGTCTTCCGAAATTGGGAGCCTATTACACGTCTCGCTCATTTTTCTCCTTCGATTCTAAATGGTTGACCGCATGCGTGTCTTCGGGGTTTTATGATGAGCCGTAAAAATACCGTTACCGACTGCTTTGGCTAGATAACTTCTCATTCATGCTCATTACTTTCGCGTTTCAAAAAGTATCTCAACGTCTTTCCAAAAGCGATTAGCATAACTTGTAAGCGGTTGTTGATGCGAGTCGCGGACCTCGTATTCGCTTTGCGATAAGCGGTCCGATATGAATCGGGAAATGTGCGTGAACACCGTTACGTTTTTCGTTTTCAGCTCGGCTTTTTTAACCAATTCAAATTGCGCGCGTACGTGAATTCTATGTTCCAGTTATCAGCCATGGGAAAGTAAATTACCGGAATTTATAAACAAGTATAAAGGCACCAACTTGCCATCTTATGTCAGATTAGTCATTCAAACTAGTTTTCTCGCATGTGAAAATGTTGCTTGCTTTGCTGCACCATTCCTCGCATTTTTTCAAACGTTTTCGGACAATATATGTGCAAATTAGGGATGCTCTGTCATGTGAGATTTAATTATTAAACCAACTCAATTTTCATTCGACGTTGCGGAACAATTTTCATTTTTTTACCGCTGATTGTTGATTTTTCTTGCGCGTTACCGATGAAACGCGTTACGAAATATCTTTTTTTTTCCGCGGGTTCATGTTAATTTAGCTATTTAAATTCTTTTTTAATTAATTATACCGTAAACAAATTTATGTTCGCATTCGAATTTTTGTTATGTCATAGAAAGGAAAGAAAATATTCGAGTAATTAAAATTTCGAGTAAATAACTAAATCTTAATTAATGTTTAAAAATTACGATAGTTTAATGTAATGCCCTGCCTTTGAATGTTTTTTGCGAATTTTTAAATGCTCATTTCACTGGTGCGCACGGGTGAACCACCTTAATTAGTTTAATTTGATGTCAAAACACACGCGGAGAGGCATTTGTAAAACTGCAATTCAGTCATTTTTGTTGTTGCTCCATCTACGCGGTACGTTAGCACTGTATTATTTAATTTGTACTATAATTTCGCAATCGTTTAAATAATGAGAATATTACAGTGTTGCGTTCATTGCTCAAAGGCAATCTGAGAAATATGAATCTAATGCGTATTTCACTTTAAGGTTCAACTTGCAAGCCGAAGCATGAATAGCATTCATTAAATCTTAACAAAGCTGAGTGACGAGTTTCGATTAATAATTTATTAATGTTACGTGATTTATTGTTTTACAATTGTTTGTTGCAATAATGATAAGTGCGTTATTGTAAAACGCTCGAAATTTCGTAAATTAGTTGCAATTAATAAACATTTAATTAAATGGGTTGAGAAGTAGTACAGACTTGATTAATGCATCCAAATGTGTGTTCATGTGAAATTTCACTTTGAAATTGTAAAGCTGTGTAAAACAAGATTAAAGTGAAATTATAATTTTATTTATAAGGAACATTGTAATTATAATAATTGATTATAAAGCATGGAGTTAATTATTCAAAGTGAATTTTTGAAATTAAATTTTACCTTTATACACAATAGTTTATGGCGAATATCAAATAGCGAATTGAAAATTTTACATACTTGATTGAATAAACAAAAGTGTAAATTGAATTGAAAATGTACAAACTCAGGCACAATGTTTTTAATACACCCTGTGCAAATGATCTAATCACGCAACTGTGAATTTCTTTTTATTTTTGAGAATATGATTTTGCTCGAATAGTTATTTTTTTAATTTTTTCATCATTGTTCAAGAAAATACCATATAAACTCCACATTTTTAAGACTTTACGTTTCACTATTGCAGCAGAGCATTGAAATTCTCCAAGTAAACACAATACAAATTCTTTAACTCTGCATACTTTTCTAAATATCTGACATGTAACATTTTTTAATATGAAATGCAAGTTTCATACTATGAAACAAATTAAAATTTTAAACTTATAAAATACACTATAAAATGTACTATATTGGGAAAAATATTTAACTTTTTTAAATATTGTCAAACTAATATAAATTATTGTGTTGCTAGAGATTTGCATTGAAAACTTACTTTCACGTATAACAAATATTATTCTAATAAATGTCTCAAGTACGTGATTAATTTTCCTAATTAGTAAATAATAAATGTCAAAGCGTAATCTCGAAATTAATTCATAGTTTGTATTAATAAACCTGACTGTGCCTGCCGGGTGAACAAATGTATTTTTCACTTGAAATCAGTACATTTAAATACTATCCACTATCAGCATTAATTTATAAATAATAAACTATTATATAAATTAGTCACTTATCAATACTTACTATGTAGTATTTAATGTCTGCGATCAATTATTCAAACCATTAACAGTTTAATTGTAATATCTCTGTTACTCCACAAAATAAATTATTAAAATTGACTTTAATGAGAATGACAATTTTTAGCCTTGCTTTTCGTCATAAACATTTCAATGTTTCGCAGAGCTATAATTAAATACAGTTAAAGACTTGAAGCAATTATTTTATAAATAAAAAATTATATTTTACAAATACGCACTAAAAATTCCAATACGTAACATAATAAAAACTAATGTATATGCTGAGAAAAAATAATTATAAAAAATACTAGACTTTATCTTTATTAAAGAAGTATCATGCAGGTATAGTAAAAATGTTCTTGAAATTGAATAATAATAATAACAATAATAAAAATTGTTATATATTTTACCAGAATCGAGTAATATTTCTTAAAATGACACAAACATATCCTACGTTTAATAGAAAGTCCAGTATTTTTTTTACAATTCTTTTTTCCAAGTGTACGGTCATATATGAAATTTCATTGAACATATGTCACCACATATATTTCATTTGTTCCAGAATAGCGTGTAAAAATGACGCGCGAAACTTTGAACGTCTGTTGTTCACTGCAATTTACTCCTCGTCTAGGAATAGTGATTTCGAATCTTTGATAAAATAATTGGAAATGTTTTGCACAATCAAAATCGCGTGGATGCTGCAGTTGCGTTAAAATTTCAACAAATATCTTATTCAAACAATGTGTCTCGAACATGTGGCACGTTGTTTACTCAAGCGTGGCGTTCGCCGCTTGTTTTCATCGGTTCCAATGATCTAATCGATCCAGTCTGCCCGACACGAATGAGTTTACGCAAGATTATTTCCCATTGAAGCCAGTTATTATTTGTTCGCGTATCAAACACGATAAATAATAGTTGTTTTTCTATAATAATTGTGTAGATAGCTGCCAGGACGATTATATCGCGCTAACAATTATTACCGGATAATCGCGATGTAATTGATTAACCATTATTACCGCCATCTAACATAATTTAACGTTTCATCATAATTAACTGAGTTTCAATAGCCGTCGACTTTTATCAACTTCTGCGCGAAAACATCTTGAAGCGAATCAACGGGAAATAAATATCGAATTGCATAAATTTTTCATGCATTGCATAAATGCATCGATGCCGGTACAAGAGCGCAGAAAAAAATTCGGAGCTTGCTTTTTTCGATTTCATTAATATATATTAAATAATTGGGTTCGCTAAGCTATTAGCTCTATCGAATAAACGAACGATTCGTTTATTTGATAGACAAGATTTATGGTAGCAATTGAAATGATCGATGAGATTTGAACGGAATAATCTTACCAGTTGAACGGTCGTCAAATGTTTCTTCCACCAAAGATATTTCTGGTACTCTGGACCCATTGCTGCAAGCATGTAATAGGCGTACATCACCACGTGAACGGCATTATTTATCAGATTTCCTAAAGTGCCGTGACCTCCCGCGATGAACTTTACGCAAATCCAAGTTTCCAGGGGAGTTAGAGAATGATGGTACAAATGCAAGAATGTCACTTGCGTGTCTTTCTTGCGAAGGACGAAGAACAGCTGCAATCGTAAAGAACGGTATATAATAAAATCCGCTTATAATCTATATAACTCTAAATGTCATCTTTTTCGAATGTAAACGTACAGACTTGAATAAGATTTGCACGCACTGTTGTAATCTAATTGCAGATTTTGTTCGCAAATAATGGTAGAACAAAATTGTTAAATTTAATTAGATTTCAATAATTTTTTAACCCCTTTGGATCATAAACAGTTTCGTAAGTGGCTTTAAGGAGTTAAGAATGTTTGTGCAAAAAAGGTCACTCTTAAGAAAAGAAGTCAATTATACGTCAATTATACATTTAACTTTATTGCCCGGCAATTCCCTAAACTATTAGCTTAAAATAATTGAAAGTGTCCTGACAATTTTTTTTTTCTCTCTGCAATAACAATCTTGCGCTATGCGCGAAATTATCTTTATTATGTGTACCTAGATTTATGTATAGGAGTTTCTTAAATTGCTAACAAAAAAAAGAATCAAGAATTAAACGAAATTTTGTGCGGTTTTTTCATCCGTACAACTTTCAGTGTTAATAACAGGTTGACTCCGAAAGAATTCTCCCCGCCCCCTACAATAATTATATTAAACTTTCAAATTTTACACCTTGGCAACGCGTATTGTGGGGAAAGAAGGTCATTTTTTCGCGATTTTTTTTTGAACTGACGATTTCTACTCACGCGTGTACGCTATTAGAGAATATGACTGGATCGGTTTTTAGGCACAAGTGCGCGATGATTAAAGTAACAAGTGTCGAAGAAATCTGCGAGAAGTGGGGTGCGCATGTGCGTACGTACAAAGATGATTGCATGTCGCACGTGTATTATGACGATTACTCACGGATATGCCGCAAGACGCACGGCAACGATGCGTAACGATTTGTAAACTTTCATTAACAGTGGAAAGGATTTATTTTATTTGCACGTGATTTCGAAAAATTTCATTTTTCCGATATAGCTACATGGAAAGAAGATCTTCCGCTCGACGAATCGAATTACAGAAGAGGCAAATTAATTAAGGCTTCGCGTGCACTTTTACTTGCAAAACACAATGCAAACTGACTCTTGTTACGATTTTCCAAATCACTTCTTATATTTTTTGGACCTATTACGAGTTTTTTTTTTATATGATTACGTGGAAAGTATATAATGGGAGTTACTTTAATAACTGTTATTAAATACGTAAACTATACTTATATTATTTGTTTAGTAATGATCATTTTGATGGTTTTACTTATTTACTCTAATTGTAATATTACAAAGTTAGTCGGAGAATGTATAAGGATAATTATTTATTATGCAAATTTTATCTGTTTTGAATTATTATAAGCGGATAACATTTAGTTTCGGTAATAGTATGCATATTTTTTTAATTATATTATACCAATAAAATTTTAAACCATTCAAAAACTTACTTATTTATTAAGCATGAAATTTTTTATCTTTATTTAGTTATTCATGTTTAGTTAATAATTAGATTGTTGTTGAAATTAAAAAATTAAAAATGCTTATTTTAATAATTATAATTAATTAAATGACTTTATACTTCGTAATTGAGTAGTCCAGGTGTAAAACGTGCAACTATTTAGAAAACGAATCTTGGGAAATCAGTAAAATATGTTGACGACTCCTCGAAATGGTATAGGGGAAAAATAATTTATTTTAATTCAACAGAAATAAAATAACCATTGCATTATATTAATTGTTTAATTTAAATATAATGTTATTGCGTATATTATATATAATACATTTTAAATTATTAGAAATACATAATAGATAAGAAGTGAAGTGGCAAATATTTAAGAAACATAATTCAGTAAAATTATACTTATAATTATTATATTTTTGTACTTATTTAAAATATTATAATATTGCTTTCCTGCATTTCCATAAAACCTAATAGTATTCTATTTTACTCTTATATACGAATTTATTACATCTGCTAATAGTATTGCAATTTCAATCAATTCATAATTATTAATTTAGTGTTGGATAGCTCAAACAGATTACCTTTAATCTAATAACTGATAATCTCTAATCGCTTTAATTGATCGACTATTACGGATCATAAAACACTGATTATATTGTTTGGGGTCATAAAGTATTGATAATAGAATGAAATTCAATAATTGATAATTGAAATATTAATCACAAAAGAAAGTTATTCTAATAGTTCAATCGATGGAATGTTAATTGGGTATTGTTTAACATGTTGATTACAGGTACGTACCGTGTCAGCGAATTCCGTAAATTTGCTAATGAAATACCACCAACAAAGGTTCGCCATCCTGATGGCCGAGGGATTGTGAGAATAATCGACTGGTTGACATTTGTAACTGTAGTCCAGAAGCCATCCCGACATCAGGTGCTGAAATGAATAACACGAAATGAGGTTAAGGTGTTACAGTTTGGTGAGTCGTTCGATAAATATCGGCGCTTTGCCGTGAATGTCCTTTAGTTATTTTTTTGTTGGACCAGTTGTGTCATCCTGGCTAATAAATTTGTTTTATTTTAATCAGCTGTTACCCAACTCTATCGCCCAATCAATTATGCACTGGTTAAAACATTCTATTGGTTCTTATTTAAATCCAATTGAATGTCTTATTAAAATTTAATTCGATTTCATTGTAACTTCGTTCAAGGTAAATTCCAATAGAAATTAGTAAGGAAATAAAATTTTTCTATGGATTGATGGAATTCAATAGTACCATCCCAGTATCCGAAAAACTATAAAAAGCAAATGAAAGCCTATATCGCAGCATTAGGTTTTCATCACACTTACGATGGTACTGCTAATCAAAGTTTATCGTTTTGAATACAGTTTCATCGGAACTTTACGATATTATCAGAGAATGATTAAATGCAATTACATTGTAAATACTTTTCACTCTACAAATATGATGAATAACAATCAGAATTGAAAGCAAAGAATTTGTTAACCCACTGCTTTATACTTTTATTATGAATAACAATTAATGTATTCTTTATTTGATCTTGTTAAAAATCTAATCACAGGATTGACCTTGTTCTTTGTTTTTGATCGTTTTGTTTTTGATACTGGAATGATCTTTTGTCCAATTTATCCAATTTACACTGAGAAACAAGTAATGGTAAAATTTAAAACATTTTATATTAGTTTAGGAATACGTCTGCAAAATGAAAATTGTTACTATAAAAATAGTAAAAATGATCGTAAACTAAACTAAAAATAGTAAAATGAATCATAAAGGGAGTTTTGAGCATTATTGAATTAAACTTTATTATATATTTTTTAAATTGCTAAATATTAATTTATGAGATTACGTTTTTCTGAATACAGATAATGTATGTTTTGTAGTCTCATTAAATCTTAATAAGATTCTATTTGGATTTATCCTGAACAAAGTTAATATTTAATAATTTGAAGTTTCTTAATTGGGTTTAATAGAAATCGTTAGATCCTTTAATCTGCGGCGATAAGTACTGATAAATGGCAAAGAGATAAGTGCAAAATATTGTGTAACAAGAAAAATTAAAAGCGTGCTTGTTTTAATGATTCTTTGAATTATAATTTACGGGTAGGTAGATTTTTATCGCTGGGAGCTGTCGTTCGGTCAAATGCTCGCGCGCTCGTTAAATCGAGAAAGTTAATTTTGATTGGAACGAGAAACGATTCGATTGTCAGTGAGTGCTTGTTCGTCATGTTTCTGACATGGATGATAAAGTGCGACGACATTTTTCCTTACTGAAAACAAAAAGTTTCGCAACCCGCGATACCGGAGAACTCGCACTCCGCATACACAAGCGACGTTCCGCGTACGCGTGACACCTGTGAGGTAACCATTCGTCACTCGGCGGGTTCTTAAAAACCGCAATTATCTTAATTTGAACGAGGAGCAAATTAGTCGACTGTCGCCTTCGACGGAAAATGTGTCTTTATTTTGCCACCTTTTTGTTATTTATGTATAAAAAGGAATGGTATTATTTCATTAATATTAACTATATTTATTCTTTGCAAAAATCCTTTAAAATTTTGCTAAAGTATTAACATTTCTTACCTATTGTCAAAAAGTCTCGTGAAGATTGATAATCAAAATGAAGGAACAAAAAGTAAAGTTGAAAGTGATTCCGAGCGGAATCAAGAATTTGTTTCTTTTTTAGCTGACCAAAATTTTTAGTTGAAGTAACTAAATATGTTGTTTAATTACTGTAACTAAAAATATTTGTTATTGAAACCAAAAATATGGTTCTTTTAACTAAATGTCTTTAACCAAACGATTTTACTTGTTAATCCTATATTTTTTCTCAGTGCGAGGGGGGGGGGGGAATAAGGAGCGCAGTTTCGTTAGTTTTTCTCGCAACGCTTCCCTCACTTTCGATTAATTTAGTTATCGCAAAATAATGTGCGCGTTGAAGATTGAGATATTTCGCGTAGCGAGAGCGAGAAGGGGCCTTGGCTTGTGGAAAGTGGCCGGGAGGAAAAAGATCGGTTGCACAAACTGCGCTAAACGAAACAGGATGCTTCGGGTTTAACGATTCGCGCATGTACGAACGCGCGAACCGAGCGTCGTTGGGCAATTATTCAGAGGCCGATATGAATTCGCTTAATATTTCCGGCTGGCGCGCGCTCCATTTTTCCCGAGTGGACTTTCATTTATCAAACGGTTGCTGCAACCCTTATTGCAGCGCTCATTTTTATCGCAAATGTAAAATTGTTGCGTCCGATCGTTTCGGCTCACAGCGCTAACAGTTTCACCTACAAATTGCCTATTGCTTTATCAACTTAAGAATCGAGCGAGATTCGGCAAAATTATTTTAATTCACGAAAGTAGAAGAAAATTTTTGATTAATAGATAGTTAATTAACATTAATTATGGGATAAAATGTAAATATGTCTAATAATAATTATGAGACATTATTATATAAACTGTTGCTTCTGATAATTTATAATTATTAATTTAATATAACGTAAAATTTGTAAATGATTTATGAAGGATATTATTAACTTATACTAATATAATATGCTGAAATTATATTGTTCAGTCAATAATTTAGACAATAAACAAAACGATTAATGTCAATCATTGTGAAAATTAGCAAATTTGTGGATACTATATTTCATATTAGATTAAAAATACATGTACCAATAAATATTTTGTGAATGTTGATAAAAGTTCATAAAATTTCACTATAAAAATAACCTGTAGCTGGATTTAAGTAAACAAAATTTATTTTTAAAGTATTTACTTTTAATATAGTATTATTTTTATTTGAGCAATACATTTCTATAATTAATCAAGTCAAAAGATTGTTACAATTTTCTGCGAAATTAATTCCATAAGTTATTCCAAGTTAAAGGCTAAGATGAGAATGTTTCAATGCGCACATTTATGTTTTAATTTACGAGACTTATACTTTATGAAATCTTCCTTGCCTCGAATGCACTCTGAAACGTATTATGGTAGCAGTAACAAAAATGCTTAAACTATAAATTTTAAGCGTTGGATGAGCAGTACAGGCTTTTAATAAGAGTTAGATTAGCACGTGTATAATATAATCGTGTAAAGAGGTGTCCTTTATTAATTGAAAAGCAGCTGCCCCACTTTTGAGTGTCGCGAAGAAGTGGTTCGACTACATTGACTTTGTCGAGTTATTCTCGTTATTATATCCTCTCATTATCTCAAACGCACTTCTACTTCACGCATTGTTTTTTTATTTCCAATCAATTGTGAAATTATTTCCTTCTGCGTTGTCCGATTATTTAAATTAAAATACGGTTTGACCGATTCTTTATACAAAAAAGAAGAACGAAAAAACAGTAGAAAAGACAACAGAGAAAAGAACGGGAAAAGAATAGCTTTATGAAAGAAAGAACTGTACAAAAAACTATATTAAATTGCAACAAAGTACAACCTTTGTTTGATATATTACACACACTTAATGTATTAAATTCGAGTTATTTTTACAGTTTAGAAAACCTTATTGTATAATTACAGGTTTTATGTAATTATATAAAAAAGTATCTCAGAATGAATAACGATAAATTATTACTTTTTGTATTGAATTTTTGTTACTATTTTTATAAATTTTAATAGCAAAAAAGTTTTCTCGTAATATTAATTTTCATTTGCAAATTTACTTGATCATTATTACATAATCTTTGAGAGTTCATTTTAATACTAAAATAGAAATAATTAAGTATTTTAAATGATATATATTAACTGAAATTTGCTTAGTTATAATGTTCATATTTGATCTTCATTTGTGCTTACCTCATAAAGCATTCCTAAGGAAAAGATGACTTGGAAAGCGTTGTACATTAGAAGCATAGATCTTAATCGAAAAGGTTTCCTATTTGTCATTAGCCGTGGTCCTAAAATTGTGACGGTGTATAGATAGAACGCGACTATCAAAATTGTTGGAATTGGCGAGTCCATCAATGGCCAGTTGCTAACCCGCGGATCCGATACTGTCGTCAAAATTTCCGTGTATTGATCTATAGCCATCCTGACGAGACTTTCCGCGCCCACATATGTTCTGTTTGCATCCACGATTTCAATGCGGGGTTCGGGTTCGCGTTCCGCTACTAGTTCTGCTGCTGCCGAAGCCATTTTGTAACTGAAAATAAAACTTTTGTGAATCGTCTGCATCGTATTCATAAGTTTTATTTGATTTTTTTTTTTAATTTTAACTGCCTTCGTTTACAAACTGACAATTCTCTTTTTTTAATTAATATAAATTTATTGAAAATATCTAAAAATACCTCATTAGTAGAAGTTTACTCGTTGACGTTCAATGATTACAATAACACTTTTCAAATAAATTGTAAAGCATATTGTTGTCATATTGATTTATCGACATAACTGCTCATTTTCAATTTGATTGGATAAATTCTTTTAAAAGCTAAACATCGGCAGTTAAAATACAAATAAAGTAGAATTTCTCTCTCTCTCTCTCTCTCTCTCTCTCTCTCCTTCCTTTTCTCGCTTGATCTGAATTCCTTTTATTATTATCAGAATATTTTATTTTCTCCGGATAATGACATCTGCACTGAGAGAAATATACAAAGTTATCAGAACTAAATTTGTAGAGTTGTGACATATTTAGTTGTAATAACTGTAAATACAGTTGTAACAAATGTAAACTGCAGTCATCAGAACTATTTCCACCGCAA
>JABFPN010001267.1:0-31047 GCA_022817305.1 Leptoteleia sp. ZL-2020
GAAGATACTCGAATACGATTGCACACGTATACACTACTACTTAGAAAACGTCCCTCATTGGCATCACTGGCACACTGTACAATGTATACAGTGTGGATATTTTTGGCTCGAGGTCTTGTACTTGAAGTTGGCTATAAAGCGTCCGGCAATACGATGAAGAAATTCTTTCTCTGTCTTATGTATTGTCGGTCTCACTGATCGAGAGCTGTGATGTATAAGTCAGAATTAAAATTCCTTCTTGTTATGTGAACAGAATTCATACAACTTTATCTTGTTACATTCATTATTTTTGCGAAAAAAAATTTATTCATTGCACAACCTTTCACGAAAACAGAGAAAGGATTGGTTTATCATATTTCCGGATGCTTTGTAGCCAACTTCCTTTCTTACTTAATTCCCGCCAAATTTTGATACTATTACTAGCATGTGTAAATATAGTTTATATTTTAATAGAGTGGTCGAAAATTTTAAATGTATAATAAAGTATAGATTGGTATAGGTTAATGAAGGTTATTCTTCAGGTTTGTTTAACTTTTTTATTTTCAATGTATAAATCTGCGCATATTAATATAAAATATATGTTTTTAACAAACATTTATTTCTCTTAAAACATATGCTCAACAATGTAACAAGTAACTCATCTCAGTACAATTGTCTTCTAAACATTATTTTGCACAATATTTCAACTAAAGATTTCTTAATTCGTATTTATTTTATTTTATTATTTATGTATTCTGTTCAACAATATTAAAAATCACGCTGTTTTATTATTTGGTCATATACATAAAATTTTTCTGAGTATCTATTAATCCCATAAGAAAATAAAATAATTTAGTTAACTATACTTTTTTCTATAAGTGTACTTTATAACTATTTCAAATAAACTTTCTCAATATATTGTGAAAAATAATATTGATCATATACAGTCATTATGCGTTACTGCAAATAAGAATTATTTTTCATCATAGTAATTTTTAATTCATACAGCATAAACATTTAATCATGTATGGATAATAAAGTTTATGAATATAGTATAACATACATGTTTTTTATATGCATATTACATAATTTAATGTTTATATGCATATTAAAAAGCATCCAATACAGTAAATTATATTTCTGTACTCCCGATAATCTTAAGGTAAAATGGTACTAGCTTATTGCACTAGATTAAGGTTTTATTTAATAAAAGTTTTAACAATATAAATTAATATTTTATTATTGTTAATTAAACAATTAATAAAATATTAAAAATAAAAACTCTAATCTAGTGATAGAATATCATTTCATTTTCTTAACAAATTCTTAATAAAAAGGCAGGACCTCTGTAACTAATAAAATTAAAGAAACTATCTCTGTATATAAATTTCTGATATTTCATCTTAAAGTGTTTATTGAATAATAATACTGCTGCGTGATATCTATTTTAATTTCATTAAAAACTATATAAATTCATCCGTTGTCAGTGAAGAATGCGTCGTATTTAAATTTAAATTATACTGTAAATTGCAACCTGTGTAACTGTTCTTTTTGATACAATAATCGAGTACACTTCTCCAGTAAGAATCTTTGGATAAAAGAAATGGATTGCCAACAATAATTAGTAATGCTCGAGCTCGAGTTATAGCAACATTAAGTCTTCGTGGTTCAGATACAAATCCTAGATTATGTTTAATATCATCTGAAACAAGTTCATCAACTGACCTTACTGTAGATAACATAATAATTTTTCTTTCTTGACCTTGAAATTCTTCCACAGTGCCAACCTTTGGTATATCCACTTCTAATTCACTTAATAAATTACGTATTTCAGACACCTGTTATTAAAATTAAATGTATTATATCAAATGTATATTCATGAATTATACATTACCAAATATATTAAAAATACATTTTTATATGAATTACAATGAAGATTTTTTAAAGTACCTTTATTGTTATTGATTAGGAATATTATTTGTATATATAAAAGTTTTATGTCATTAAACTACATCATTTACGTATATCGTTCGCTTTTGTTTTACATAAGAAATATACTATACATATATACATTTGACTATCAAGGTAGTCTGAACATATTTCAAATTTTACACTTATATATTATGATAATAAATACCTGTTTTTTGTACGGCGTTATAATACCAACATCATCTGCATTGAAACCTTTTTCAGAGAATCTCAGGAAATAGATAAATATTTGAGTGGCTTCTTCCACGTTATACCAACTAGGGTTACCCTTATCTTGACGATTGACCCCATTAACTCCATGAAATACAATTGATGGTGGTGAAGCATCACCTCTGTTTGGTAAATCTGTTTTAAGTATTTCAAGTATTTTTGCCTCTTCACTATCCGTAGCTGATAACTAAATAAACGTTAATGGTACATAATTAGTAAATAGCACATCACAATGGCTGAAAACTATGCAAATTCAAAATATTGATTTATGTAATGAAAAAATAATTAATTGCTGAAAACAGGTCAAGATATTACATTGAAAAAAGTACTTACACGTGGAATTAATTCCGCATCATAGAATAATTGATTTGGTAAATCCAATATATCTGGTAAACTACGATAATTAATGAGCAATTTTGTAACTAATCTTGGATCATATCCATGTTCAAATCCATCAAAATCTCTTTGGTATGGATATCGTTGCAATAGACGATCCAAAAATGATTGCGCATAGCCAAATTCATTAGCATATTTGCTTTGTACAATTGGACCAAGTTGCTGAGGATCACCTGCTAAAATAACTTGACCAGAATTAGGATCAATCATAGTTAAAGGTATCATGATTTCTGGTTCAGTTGCTTGTCCAGCTTCGTCCACCAAAAGATGGGTAAAGTGCCCAGGTTTAAAATTCAAATTATAAAGTATTCCTAAAGCAGCACAAGTGCCTATTGTAATTCGATGACGTCCCAGAGCTGCAGAGTTGTAACTATTTTTTTTACTATTTATTTCATTCGATCTTTTTCCATTTACTGCAGTTAAATCAGCAGTTGCGCAGTAAGGAAGTAAATATGGAGAAATAGCATCACTGTCCATATAATAACGAGCCACTAATCGTACCTGTAACAATATAATAAATTATTATTATTTTCAACTTTTATTACATATTAAGTATTCATAGAAAAACTTGACAGTTATGAAACATGTACAAATTAATAACATAAGATTTAGTCGTTTTTAATTTATTTTGTTTTAATCAATTCAATAATAAACCTTTTATTGGTATCGTTATCCTTTTTTAAACATTTTGGTATTCTGTAAGGGATTCCTTTCTATGTTTTAACATAGACTTTGACTGCAGCATTGTCATTTAGTTATCTAGTGATATAAAATCTTTGCTACGACAGTGTGGCAACATTACAAGAAAAAGTTCTGTTACGAATTTGGTATAACAGTGAAGATGGCTCCGTAATTTCAATGCAACAAACGTTATTTATTACAATAATAATTCAAAAATCAAGTATAAAGTGAACATTTAAAAAATATTAAAACTATAAAGAGATAAGTCATAAAGTATCAAACCTATATTTATCAACTTAGAAAAAATTGTAAATTGTAAAATAAAAAAAAAAAATGCGAGGACAACGCTTATAGAGATACCAATGAAGGGTTAAATATAAATTTGTTAAAGAGTGCAAAATAATTTACCAAATCTCCAGGTTTTAAAACATCATATTCCAATAACCTCTCGGCAATAAGATTCGCAGAACTGTTAGATGGTGTTGCAACTAGAATCCTACTATTAGGAATAAGGTTAAAAATTTGTAAAATTGTCTCGCAAAGTGTTATAGTTTTTCCAGTACCAGGTGGACCAAATATAACATATGGCAATGGTCGTGCTACTCCCATCAAAATATTTTTAACGGCCTCTTTCTGATATTTGTTCAATTTTTTGTTAAACCATTCCAATTTTTTTCTTTTTAATATATTTTTATAATAATTTACGATTTCACGATTATTCATACTGTCAACTAAATCATTAGGGTCTTTAAAACAGTTTGTAGCACTGAACTCGTTTACATAATTGTTTTCGATCGAATCAGTATTTTCAATATCCTCGAGCACATACTGCGGCTCTTTTTCAATAACTTGAACCGGGAATAAAAACTGCTGGTCGAATATGGCAACAGCCGAATTTACAGCTCTATGACAGCGTTGAATCACACCAGTAGATGCTATAAATGAAACTTTGCAATCTGTATTACAATACTTTTCATGGAAAAGTTGGTTGAATTTCACATATATGTCTGTGGCAATTATTTTGTGAATATAGCCTTCATATTTTTTGTTATCTGTAAATATAATAATTAATTAAATTATTACAATGTGGAACTAGTTAAAAATGTTTTAATGATATCCAATTTTATTAACTTATATTGAAATAAACAGGGAACTGCTTTTTCTGAGTATATTTTTTTATAATGTTTAACTTACCAGTAATACATTTTAGTTGTACTACAACTTTGTCATTAACAATTAGAGAAGGCCTTTTTTCAACAATTCCAGGTACATTCATGACTAAGTATTCACCATAGGATTTGAAAATAACACTGTCCATGTTGTACATTTGCAAAATAAGTTTTGATGTTATTTCTTCAAGGTAAAGTAGACTATGAAAGTGTTTTGCATAACTTCCATATGTTAAGCTAGGTGAAATATTTGGTAATGCATCAATTAATTCTGATTTGGCCTCTTTTAGAGGTATTTTATTATTCATAAGGCGTAATACAACATCCCAATATACTTGAGGTACTTTAAATACTCCATTTGACACTGCAAAAGGTGACGATTTAAATGTTCTAACCCCAGGAATACGTGTTTCAGAATCATTATCATCTTGACTCAGTATCATATTTCTATCAAATTGTACATCCGCATTATTGCGATCTGTTAAATGTTTAGCTTTAACATTAATTTCAACAGCACGAGCAATTTGAAAACGTTTAAAAGAGAATTGAATAATTTCGATTGATTTTCCAATATGTTTAGCTTTACACTTGAATATATAAGTCACGATTTCCCCTTCATTTAAAATTATTTTTGAATTCATATCTGGCTTTATTAGTCTTAGTTGAGATTTGTCTTCACTTGTGGAGGATACGCATGTAGTAATCATATGAGACATATAACTTGTATTTAAGACAGCAACTTTGAGTTCTTTTTCTTCATTCATTTCCAAATCAACTTTTAATTTATTCTCTATTTCTATACCATTCTTATTTTTAGTCAGTTCTTCCATATTATGTGGCATTTGAAAGCCACAGAAATTAGCAATGCCTGCTTCTGGTTTTACACTGCGCTGTATATAAAAAAAGATTATAAATAAATATTTGTTTAAAATAAAATTTAAAACTTTACTAAATAAAATTAAATAAATGTTATTAATGTAAATTTTTGTTGGAAAAGATAACTAATTTTAAACAATTTTTAAGAAATACAGGATACTTTAAACATTGCATACATATTTCTAAAAGAAAAAAAAATAGAAAAAAATGACAATTTGGTTTGTTTGTACAGTATTCTCTATTAGTAGGAACATAAATTTTTAATTTATTTAATACTCTCGACTTTTACACATTTGCTTCTTTTTCTTTCATAGATTTGTTGAAATCTAACTAATGAGAGAAAAGCACATTTGCCAAATATGAATAAGATTTAAAACAATGAAACATATTGCAGTTGTGCAGTAACCTTCTGTGCCAGAAAAGCAAATGTGCAGAAGTCGAGTGTATTACCAATTTGTTTGATCTGTTGCTATTATAAATTATTAAAATACCTTATTTAAAGGAACCACTGATATGGCTCTCCATGAAAAAAAATCCTGTTCACTCTCGATGCATTCACCGATTACTGCATCGCCTACGCAAGGAACATATCCACAGGAAATAGCACCTTTATGAAAAATTACTTGTTTATTTATAGATCCAGTTTTATATTTGTTATCAAAATTAGTTATAATTCCAGAAACGTGCTTTAATCGTAAAGGATGAATTTCTTGGATTTTTAGTATTTCTTCAGTCGATTCAGGAGATTCTGGATTTACTACCACTAGACAATTAATTTTTATCCAATCTCCAATTAATGGTACAAATTGTGAAGTCACCTTATTTAGATCCACACATATATCACCAGCATATGCTAATCTTTTATCTCTTTTAATTACTTTCTGTACAATAACTTTCTTAATTACTTTTTGCTTTTCTATATTTTCAGTGGCAACAGTCTCTTCTTGGTTTTCCTCTTCACTCATTTCTTCTTGCCATTGATCATTGATGCTTATTATTTTGCTTACTTGTCGTTCTTTATCATTGTCAAGTTGATAAGCTAAATATTTTACCTTATTGCCAACAGTTAGATTTTTTGGAAGGACATTATAAATATCACAATAATATTTATCATTTATAATAACAAAGTTTTCTGCAATTGTAGTAATGGTGCCATTTGCATAAAAGCCTCCTTCCGTATCCGAAGGTATTAATTCTCGTTTCTTTGGAATCTCATTAATAGTAGCTTTTTCCAGTTCATAGACAATATCTTCAATTTTATTATCAGATCTTTCTTTCTTTCCAAATACTAATTTGTAAGCATAGGAGGTAACATTTGCAACTAAAGTCAACATATTTACTTTATGTATAGTTGTATGTACCAGATATAAAATTTATAATTCCTGAAATTAAATTATTTCATTAGATTGTTATAAATGAAAGAAATTAGAAATATTTAAAATTTAATTTCAATGTTTATATTGTACATATGAAATGAGAATCCTAAAATAATATATTAATTGGATTTATTACAAAAGTAAAAATAATTGAGTTATTCAAATAAGAAAGTACTAATTTATATATGTGTGATAAAGATTTAGTAAAAAACAAGATTAATTTACCATTTGTTTCAAAATTTTCTATACTTTAATTAAAATTAAATTTAATTTAAATGATAATAATTAATTTGAATTATATTAATATACACATAAAAACATAAAAATTGTTTTTGTTATGTATATCCTTATCAAGATTTTGGTATCAAATTACTTTTTCATATCAACATAATGCATCAGTTTTCAATGAATTCTAAAACCGAGAGTCATTACTTTGAAATAATTCATTTAATTACATTCAAATTTAAAGTTGTTAGTTAATAAGATGCATTAATTTACATTAAATTCATTTTTTGGTATTTATATTAAAAAATAAGGATTTTAATTTAACAAATATTTTAAAGATTATATATTTGTTAATATATATATATATATATATATATTTAATGTTTAATATTCAAATAATTTATAGATCTTTATCTCATAAATTTACTAAATATTAATGGCAAAAAATATTTGTAAACATTATATCAAAAATTAAAATATTAAAATAATAACCATAAAAAGCATGTTTAAATATAATTATTACATCAATAATTATTACGTCAAAAGGACATTTTTACTTTTTAAATCTTATATAAAAAATATGTATATAAATTAAAAAAAATAGTTAAAACTTTGTCTTTCATTCAAAAAGTTACACAAAAAGATCTTACCGTTTTCTAATCCAAAGATGCCTTTTATTTATGCTTTGGAAAATGCTTCGTACCGCAATAAAACAGTTTCATAAGTTGAAATACATGTCACAGATATATAGGTATTTACACAATAAAACACGCGTTGTACAGGTAGTAAACTTCTACTTTATCAGCGATATCTACTGAAACTGCGTTTATGCAACTATCCATCCATGCGTCTAAATACCTACTGTGTAAGAAAGCCGCGTTCTTCAAGATATTGTCCAAGAACATGTGGTGGCGCCACCGATGTATAACACTTGTTTACATTATTATTATAACCTATTATAACCTCCAAGTATTGTGCAAATGTTAAACTCGTAACAGTTAAAATGATAACAATTAATAATGAAGAGGAAAAGTATTTTTCTGCTCTTTATAATAGTTAGCTTTAGATAAAATATTGATCTGAATAAATGTTATTACGTTACAAATCTTATGTATTTTGTGATATTTGGGCAAATGCAATTAAATGTCAAATAATTCAGGGCAATTGGTCTTTGTTGAAAACGTTTTTGACACAAAAAAATAACTTTTTTGTTTTGGTGCAATAGAAATACGTTGAAATATAAAATATATTTTTTAGTGTGTAGTAACTTTAACTGTTGCACATAAAGGTGATATGAAGTAACCTGATAAGCCAAGACATAAAAAATTAAAACTATAATTATATATCATTAAAATGGAGTAAATTAGTTTTACTTGTTATTTTTTTTACAATTTACATAGGTTTAATTGTATTTCACGATTGAAATGAACTCTATAATAAAACGGAACAAATTTAATTTATATTTATTATACATTACTATTTAGTTTGTCTATAAAATTGGTACATAATGGCCGATGGACTTCTAATTGGAATTAGTTGAAAGCCTTGATTATCTTGTTTTATAACATAATACTCTCGACCATTGATGTTTTTTATATTAGCATTCATTTTTGATGGTGGAGAGACATTAATCGTTTGAATGTAATTATTGTTTTTCGCAATATTATCATAAGCTTTAATCCACTTTTCATGCATTATTTTTGAATCTGAGTTAATTTTGGATAGAGCTGGTTGTTCTGTTGAGTTCGCTATTTGATTTTCAAATTTATCCTTGAAATAATATTTGTATAACAATTCTCCAATAAATATTCCACTTGAAATTATAAAACCGGTAAAAACAAGGTTGTAAGTTAATTTTAAGTCTGCCAAACGAAGATTCCTTTCTTTAGACCCTAAATCAAGGGGGCATATAATAGCTTCCGGAAGATCTCGTGATTTGTAAAATTTTATCAATCCTCCTTCTATTAATTTTCTTGTACTGTAGAATAATTATACATTTTATAAGTAATATGTTTCAATTCCCAGTTGAATGAAATGTAATTGCAATTAAAAACATCATTAGAATATAGATGAAAAATCAAATAACAAAAAAAAAAGCAGTAACAAACAAATTGTTGTTTTTAAACATGAAGCATAAAGCCAATATATTTAGAACTAAGATATAATATTTTTTGTTTCTTTTCATACTTACATTCTGTTAAATTGACGATAAATTGTTGACCTGGTGGAAAACGCAAATGCTCTGTTTATCTTGAAAATATTACTTGGCATTATTACAAATTCGCAACGTTCCTCCTCTTTCATGTTTGAAAACATATTTTCTTTGTAATATGCATACAAAGTTAATTTAGCGTACAGACTTTCGGTAATAAATACAGCATCTATTGATACAAATTAAGCTAATTAGTAAATACTTAAAAAAAATAACAATTCTTTAAAATGTTATATACCTTCACTTACTTTTATGAATCCTGGTTAAAACTTCGTAATTAATTATCGTGTTGTTATCGTCTCGTAATAATACCCCGTAATTAATGAATGTTTTTCGTAAATCCGCAAAAACTGAGTGATTCTATAAACATACAGATTTATGTATATTACAACTTTATAATGGTTAAAACTTATAATTGGTCGTAACAGTTTTTCTTCAACTTACAATTGTCATTAAATAGTCTAGTATTCTTCCTTTAAAAGCGAACCATTTCATATGTTTGTTGATCAATGTTTCAACTGAATTGATTGGTAATGTGAATTGCGATAGGGTCAGAAAGGCAGTCAAATTAGCAGTATAAAATGCAGTTAGAATTATAATGAAAATCCACCATGTCGCAAACAGTAATCTTATAGAACCTTTGAGAAATAGGCATATAAATATTGTGTATAAATAAGTATTTTTTTTAAATAAAACATTGGTACTTACTTGATATTGGTGATATTATTGCGCCTTGTTTCAACAAAGCTCCATAAACGAACCACATACATTCACTCAACGAATACTTTTCGGGCTTTGCATCTTTCGTAAATTTAGACCTGAAAGTTGTTATAATGTTTAATCTGTAGAAAAAAACCGGTTTATGTGAACCTTTATTAAAAACATATGTAATTCTAAAAATAATTATTAATTACAAATTACTTAATCTTTATTTTATTAGTCCATTTGAGATATTTAGTGATGGTACCTTAAAGTAACAAGGAAGTAAATCGATGGTCCAACAAATAAAACAGTTATTAATATCAATATCCAAACGGTGCTATCAAAGGGCGCTAAAAGTCCAGACCCGGTTGCAGATTCTGGCGGTCTTTTCATGAAAAATGTTAATTCCATTTCATCCAGAACTGTTCCATACGTATAATTTAAGCCTAATTCGGGTAATATTGGAATAAAAGCCACTGCCACATCAACTTCCTGACAAATTGTCAATATTTTCCATATTATTATATAATGATCAGTTATATTAATTGATCAAAAACGTAATAATTACCTTATTTAACAATTGTGATATCACAGCCTCTAAATCATTCTCCGGATTTCCTTCGGGTACCTTAATACTATAAGTAAAATTGAAGTAGTCTGACATTAAATCTAATATTTCAAATGCATATCCTGTTCCAACTAGTTTGTTACTTTGGTTTATGTATCCTGAGTAGGGATAATCCTGTGTGCAATGTAATTTAAATTAAATTCTATCAGACATAGATTACTAAATTAATTTGTATAACAATACATTTTCTCTATCTTAATAATTTTTTATTTCTAATTTTTTTTCATAATGCAGCATTAGGACTGAACGGATTATTCTAATTATATATAAATCAGGAATTTAACTTGATTTAAACGTATTTGAATATTTGTTAAAATTTGAAAAGTAATAAAAAGTTTAGTACCTGTTGGGTTGTTACAACAATATGTGGAGGAACTGCGTGCTTTTCAATATCGTGCAAATTATAAATACTCATTTTGTACGGATTTTTAGGTTTTTAGAATCAAGCAAAAGAAGCAAGTTGCAATTTCCATTTATTAATTAATCCATATATATATATATATATATATATATATATATTTTTTTTTTTTCTTTAAAGTAAAACGTACATCTTTATAACATAACGCAAGTAATTGTCACGCACTTGGCTTGCGCATCAAACTGCGAAGTCGTGCTTTCACCTAAAAGATATTCTGGCATCATAGTAAAGTACTTTGCAAAATCGATATGAAACACTTATTATATCCATAAAATGCTCATCCTTCACCTAAACGTTACTCATAATTGTGCATACAATGTTGTGAACATATACATTATAAGCACGCAAAGCTTATTTACACTTGACATGCATCAAATATGTGATGCAAAAGTACACATTATTGTATACAAATTATTGAAATTAAGAAATGTCAATGCAATTAACTTTTTTTCGTCGTATCTTTTATTTATCGGTGATCTTTTAATAGAAAAACCACTGAAATGTCATTAGAAACATTCCATTATTGTTTTTATTTTTGATTACCTCTTTTTTAAAATAAAGACTTGGATTTATGACGGGAACCTATTTAAATATGTAAAATCTTCAATTTATAATCCATCCAAAAAAGTAATTGCAAAAGTTTAATTGAATTAGTCAATGTTAAAACGAATCACATACTGACTAATAAAATATGAAATTGCTCAAAGTAAAATTAGCAAATACAATAGAAATCTCAAGAATATCAATTCATGAAAATAAAAAAAATGTTAAATTGAATAACCGATAATGTTGGTTTAACAATGTACGAAGCAGATTTAAGCGTTTCTCTATAACTTGCATAATTGTTAGTATTAGTTTTATGCTCGTATAGGGTTAAAGGAAAAGTAATAATTTATAAATCGAATATATAAATTAAAGCTTATTAAACTGCGCAATAACTATAAAGCTCTTCTATGGTGCAGGGTTTTGCACAACATTCGTCATGTACTCCTCTTGATTCTCTTCTAAATCTGCTGGCACCGAATCTTCCCATCATTGCATTTGCAATTGCTCTAGACCTGAATGGATAAGCATCCTCATAAATGAATGGATATTCATTCATCTCCATTTCTGCAAAGAATAATAACAATGAAAAAAGAAAGAAAGAATAGTTATGTTAAATAATTAATTCACAACCTATTTTTCGCACAATTGTAATAAAATATTTAAATGAATCTTACCTTGACCACTTTTTTTAAACATGGAATTGTATACTCCATTGCATAGTAGATGTAACGCATTCGCTAAATTTTTGCCACAGTACTTGTTCATGGTATTGCTTGGTCGTTTTTGAACATACTGATAGATGTCTGATTGTGCAGAAGTTTGATGCATCACAATCATAACGAGTACAAAAGTCAAAATTGTTTGTGTAGACATCTGTGGTAAACAAACAAATTGTATAAATTTTTTGTGTAATTAATTAAAGACTTCCAAGTTTATATATAATGCAAATTAAATTTTAAAGCTATACTAACATTTTATATTTGATCAATTTTTGGCATATTTTATTATTATATTATATCTTATGATTATATATATTTATATTATTTTTATTATAAATGTTGTATATAACGTTTTTAGTATATATTGAAGGACAATAAGTTTAATTCTAACAGTTCTTTCACTTTAAATATTATTGTACATATGTTAAGAACGTTGTACATTATAAAAGGATTTTGTTTTAATAAAACAGTAATAAATTTGTATGATATAAAGTTGAAACCTACAGTTTAACGTGGAATCAGAACATCAGTCCAAGTATAAATTTGTTGATATCTTCTTTGCTGTGTACCCATCCAAATCCAACAACTCAGCGTTGATAAATTTTAAAGATCATACGAGGTCTAAGTCAGGAAATCTGCCGGCAGCAGTTTATTCTGAACGAACAAAAATATATATTCGATCAATGCATCTATAACACAAGTTTTAATGAAAACTTGAACATTTTACCCTAATAATGAACACTCGAAAAGAAAGAAAAATCAATATTATACCTTTATCCAAAAATAGATCTTGTAAAGTTCTGACCGATACAAGGAGACACGCGTAACGAGTGTTTATTCTTATAGTAAAACGAACCATATTTTGGCAATATAATTTCAACATATTTGCTATATATTTGCAAGGAAACGAGTATATTCACAATATATTGACCCTATACATGGCCTAAAGTTTTCATTATGTCAACATTAAAATTCAATTAGAGAAAACTCTCAACATTCTTTCCTTGTATTGATTAATTTTACATTACACTTTTAAGAATTACCATTTAATCAAACGCCACGCACGTCGATTAAACATTTTTATTACTATAAATTAATCTTTACACCTACAATTTACAGTTAATATGAAAATTCAATAAAAATATCTAACTAATAAAATTTGAAATTGGGGAAAAATTGTCTAAATAGAACTCAAGTTCTTGTCAGCTTTTCCTTTTTGTAAACATAATTATTTAAAAATCTAATGCCATTAAAATAGTATGTCTTTCCCTAAATAATTCATCAATTTAATTTACGTATGCTCATATTATTGGCATGGTAAATTACCTCCATTTGTCAATTAAAAACTATCGCTCTTTTTTAAACATTAAAACAGCCTTGAATAAGATCATTGTACCATCAAAAGCTAAAGTACCTTATGAGGTAATGTAAAATCACTTCTATGGATTATATATCACAGTTAAGGTGCTTTGTGCGAGAGGCAGCAGCCGGAAGCGGACTTCAGAAGACTCTTTAACAGCCAATTGATCGGGTCGAAATGGCAGCAAAGTCTTTTTGGTAAATTTCTTAATATCCATTCATTGGAATTGACATTGGACAATGGTATCACAGTTTCTTTTGGTCGAATGGTTCAATTGATTTTTTACAATTATTTTATTATTATTTCGTTGCACGTTTTGCAAATTAAATAGTGACTCGTGTCTGTTAATCTGAACAATGCAACAACTTCAATTAACAATTGGTATCCACTCAACGGTCTGCTTCCCAGCTCTGCCTCAGTGCGAGTGTTTTTACGCGGCGTTCGACCCCGACTGCGATAGTTTTGTTGTTAGTCGCATCTTTCTCGAGCTTAATGACCGGTAGGGGAAAGTTCAGCTGGAGCACTCAATGCGGCACTTAATTTTTTTTTTCATTTACCTAAATAGTTTGATAAAGAAACACGAATCGTTTGTTCGCGACTCAAATAACAATTCGCAATCGCTTTTTATTGAATTTTTACTACGTGCCGTTGCTTTTTATTATATTTTTTAAGATTGGATCCCCTTGTAAAACGAGAAATATGTGACCAATATATGGAAAAATTATATATAGGCAATATATTGCCAATACATTGCCAATATAATACTATTTTGTCCATATATTGCACACGTATATTATGTAGACCTACACTGAGAGAAAAATTTGTGTAATAATTGTAATTTTCCGTCGTAATTTGAGGACATGATGGACAAGGTTGGGAAAAGTACAATCAAAAATTGTACAATATATTCAAACATTTGTAGAAATAAAGTGAAAAATCATAATATTTACATGTTTTGTGAACACATTTTATAATTTTCGATTGTAACTTTTCAGCTTTATCCAACATGTCCTCAAATTACAAAAAAAGATTACAATTTTTACACAAATTTTTCTCTCAGTGTAAATGACGAATCCGAACACTCCACACATTCCCCTTCACATTGATGAGATTTTATTATTTTATGGAAAAAAGTATTAAGATAACTTCACTATATGATACAAATGAAGCTGATTCTTTCCTAAGATTTTAAAGAAATGTATTTTTAAATCAGCCAGATAAAGGTGATCCCAATTTTGATGCTAATATCGGTAAATTTTTTAAGGATCAAAAGTGACATTTTAACGAAACTTTTCTTTCACGTTTACGATCTATTTCTCGGGTCGGATTTCAAAGCGTTTAATCTCGCGCTGGCCACAGCTATCATAGGTCTTGTTACGTTGTTATATATCGTTATTAAGTCGTCTGTAAATTGTGGCACCTAGCTAAATTGAAATTGATAACGCTCGGCTACAGAATATTAGGGGATGTTTGCGATGAACTATTATCATCATTTCATTACTTTAAGTGACAATACTAAAATTAAACGATAAATTGTTCATTTATATGTCCAATAACAATTTACAACTAAATTGCTTACTACAGTTGCACATTTGTTTTTATATTATTGAATCATCATTCACTAAATAATTGCAATTTCAAGGAATTCCCAATTAAATGTTCATATCCTTCTCTTCTCACCTTTTCACCTTAACTTTTCAAAAGTTGACTTTAATAAAATTAACTTTAATTTAATTTAACAAAAGTTCTATTAAACTTTATATATATTTTTTATAGTGACATTTTGACAACTAATATTTAGGACAAGTTCAAAAAATATTCTCTGAACAATTGCAATAATTTTGTAAACATTTCAAAAATGATTCAAGTGATAAAAATACTTGTGTTTGAGTCAAACTAAGATTTGGAAAACTTTTATTTACATTCTGCTTAGTATTTTCAAATGCTTTATTATACACTAATTTTGCCAATAAAATTTAGTAATTTGCGATTCAATCTACCAACGAAGTTAAAAAAAATCACTTAGCAATAGAATTCAAAAGTACTTTCCGAAAGTGCAAAATTTAATTCGAAAATTCTTGTAGGACACTCGTTTATCACTGTACTCACCATAGAAGAACACTTTACCGTGAGCACGATTAGAAAATGTTTACGCAGCAGGAGGCTCGTGGCGGCATTTAAGTACCCGGGGTGAGATCGTAACGTTGATCAGGTTCGACGTATTCAGTAGGCATGTTACTTGAGGGTATGTCATCATCCCTTATACGATGTTTAAATAATGCTTAGGCTAAAACAGGAGCAACCAGTCGACTAAGCAATTGCTTTGGCGCCAATATACATTTCCCTTTAGGTGACTAAAGGGACAAAAACAACCATCTTATGCTTTTTCAATAAAGGTTAAAATCACAAGGTTATATCCACGGGTTAAAATTGGCGTGTGAAAAAACAAATTTAACATATTATTTGTCAGTTTCTCCTTATAAAGCATCTGTTACTATACTTTATCGTAACCTTGGGATGAATTTTTTATCATTACTCCCACAAATGTAAATATGAGCAAAAATAAGATAATTTTTGATAAATTTTTAGTAATTATTACCACACTGTTGTAGGAAATGGCGAAGAGACGAAATTGATCCTGTAAATGGCATGAAGTATGATAATAATTACTTTTTTGTTGGCGATACACATATAAAACCACTAATATTCCGCCCTTGGTATATAATGCAACTTTTGCTACATTAAGAGACACGTTGAATGGCATAGTAAATTCCATGTATATTTCGTCTGTTAATAAATAATTATAATTTTAAACACATTTAAAGAAATACAATATTCTTGATTTAATATTGTAAAAATTAGCTAGCTAAACGTCTTTAACACCAAAATATTTCGTTCACGGCGAGCTTTTTCGCGAATATACGTTTTTATCGCTTTCTATCTAAATATTTATATATCTTTTTAATTTAGCAATTACTAGTACACTCAATTCCCGCTATAGCGAATGGCTCGGGGACTAATCCACAGTAGCGAGAGTTTCCCCATCAGCGATACCCTCTCCCATTTCCCATTCGCTCGCACTTTATCACAGTACTGGGCCTCTACGCGGCATAACCTGAGTAACGAAATTGTTGTCAACTTCACATTGTTAAACGCGCGCGTGGTGGGAGTCGCTGCTGATATTATAGAGAGAATGAAAGCACATTATAGCAAGTATTTCACTATCGTGGGAGCCATTACTGCGAGAGTTGAGTGTACTTAAAAATTTGCTAACTATATTCTAAACTGTATCTTTATATATATACAATCAACTAAGTCTTTTTTTAGATTTCTTAAATCTGTATTCCCTAACATTTATACAAATTATTGTCTAACATATGAAATATTTATTTTAGTGTAAATATACATACATTTATTTGTAATTATATAATAAATAGTATCCTCGATACAGTACTACTTAAATATCTTAATTAAAAAATATACAGTAAAGCATGAAATAGATGTGAAAAATGTCTTAAATTTAATTTGAAGAAATTGTATATTAATTATATTAAAAATTATCAGGGAACAATATTATAAAAATATCATTGTTCAAGTAAGTAATAGAAATTTTCATAAAATTTTATATTAGTTAAACAAATGTTTTAATTTCATTTAAACATACTGAATGATTACTTTATAAGCAAAATTTGTATAAAGTTATATTAATTCATATTATATTAAATCACACAGTACGTTCACCGAACTTGTTGCATAAATATTGTAATGACATATTTATATACATAACAGTTTTAGATATGTCTTTTCCTTTCATTTATTTGTTATCTTTTATTAAAAATTTATTTCTATTCTCTCAATGAAATAAATTTTTACAATTTTAAAATTAGGCCTAAACAGACAGACATTTTTGTAACGGTTCAAGACACACCTCGTAGATATACACTAATCTAACATGATGTGTACAGAAATTAAATTATATAAAATATTTGTAATTTTACTTTTAACGGAATGTTTATTTCTTATTGAACGAAGCAGTCCTTTTAGTGACGATTTGTGCATTATATATTGTAAATTATGGCATGCCTTCCAAGCATTTTTTGATATGTTGCCAAGCATGGAGACCCTACAACATAATACCATACAATACAATGTAATCATATCATAAATTAAAAAAGTAATTTTATTGTAAAGTTATTACCTTTCTTGCCAATTTAAATTGTAGAACACAGTACGCAGCTAAAGTTTCTTTTAAGTCAATAACTTTTTGATGTTGAAATCGTTCAATATCTTCTAGAGCTTTAACTGAAAATGACCTAAAAATAAAAAAAAAAAATAATATAAAAACGGTCAATGCAAACTATATTAACTGTATACTTACGTTAAATCTTTTTCGGCCATTTTCATTACTTCATCGCTTTGAGCAATTTTTTGTTCCAATTGGCCAATTTTTATTTCGCGTACCTCTTCTGTATCAACAGACCCAAATAATCGCGACATTATACCAGATTTTCCTAAATATAAAAGTAATAAATATTATTTAATTTCATTTAATATAAATATATAAACTTTATCTCAAATAGAAATTTATTTTTAACACTAACATTCCCAGTTACATAATACAGGCTTAATCTATTTATGCAAATTTTGCGCATTAATTACCTTGCATAACTTTGTCTTTCTGATCATACATTATAGCAAGATTGTCACTAGCTTCATCTTTAGCTAATTGTAAAGCTTCTCTTCGTCTAACAACAGCTTGCAGTGCAGAAGCTCCAAAATACCATTCTTTTAATTGGTCTGCAATTAATTCCTCTTCTTCTAATGTGGTATCAATTGCTACTGCCAAAGAGTCCATATAATGTCCAGATTTCTAAAACATCGCACATTGTTAATGAGAAAATTACATAAAGTAAACGATAATAATAAATAATTAACATATACAGTTTAAATTAAATAAAAGAATGGGTAATTGTGTACTTGATAGCGCTAAAAAATACATTAATACATGTGTAAAAAGTGCAAGTTGGGGGGTAAACAAGTACACAATTACCAAAGATTGTGCAGTGTGCAATTACCTGTAAACCGTCTCCCATTTCTTTTTCTATGGCACTCCATTCACTGAAAACACGACCATAATTTACATGTAATTTGTAGAGGCTATATTGTTTCTCAGCTAATCTTGCACGAACGCGTAGTAAATTACATAAATTATTCTAAAATGTAAATAAAATTATAGAAACTATTATTATGACTTCTAATTGAAATTACAGATTCAAATTCATTAACTTACTTGTAATTCTATACCATAATTTTTTATTGCTTCAAATCTTTTATCAGGTTTTTTCAGTCTTACAGCAACACTTAAAGCTTTTAATTTCGATTCAGCTATTTGCAGATAACCTATTAACAAAATATTTACATTTATAAACAACTGTAATTAAATATAACATAGTCTGTTAATTGTTTAAAAGATGTTGTCATTCAATTTTTCTTTAGATTGAATTTTGGAATTAGATTTTATTAAATGTTAATAATTACCAGTTTCTTTAATACTTTCTCTCCATCCATCTTTTTGTTGCAGGAACCCCATAAAGTGTTTGTCATAACATAATACTGGATGAGAAGCTACTCTCAATAGAAAATTCTGTACAATAATATCAATGTTGTGGTATTAATCAATATATTCAATGCAGAGATATGGATGTAAAGCATTTTATGAGAATCTTACCTCTAATCCTGCTCTTCGTCTATCAACAAAATCTGGATTGTAAGTATCAGTAGTTACTTTTCTCCATGTATAAATAGCTTTCTTCTCTGGTAAAACAGGCAATACAATATATGGATATGAAACTTCTAAATAAGCACGTAACAATTCAAATTCAGTATATCTGCGCCACAAGGAACTTATCCTAGTTAAAGCATCATTGAAGTTTGGATCTGTTACTCTAAAATATATTTATTAATTATATATGATAAAATTAACTGAATTTAATCACTAAATATTGTTATTTGAACAATAACAAACAATGACCCATATTTTATACATTTTTGAAATCTTACTTAGTTTCTATGAGATAAACTGTATAAAATTCCCTCAAGTTGATAGCATTATTTGCTCTTTTTTCAGCTTCAACGATAGATATTTCCATATGATCTAATAAAGTATCCTGTAAAATTAATTAAAATATTAGAGATAGTTCATTCAGAATTATTCTTCTTTTATTTACATTGCAAAAGAAAAGATAAATCACATGTTATTTAATTGTGGTTTATATTATAATTAATATCATATTTTAAATTCATCCTTTCTAATTAATCCATTTCATTTTCAATCAATGTTTATAGGTAATAATTCGTTAATAAACAAAGATTTATGTTAATCAACATGCAATCTTATCTTGTTGTGTAATATAATGCTTAGATATTCTTCACACCTGTCAGATGGTGCAGGTAATTAATCATAATTTTAATTGTTTGTTAGCTCAACTGTTTTAACGGATTAAAATTTTTTTAATATAAATTTAATTTTTTATTACTTTAACCATCTTTAATATTTAATAATTGACACATTTTTCTTTTTTTTTGTTTAGTGTTTTATTGTTAAACAAAATTTTAAATAACACATATTTTTAATTTTATTGCCAAAGATAAACCTCTTTATATAAATTATTCAAATTATTCATTAGGAAAACTGTGGGAAATTAATCAATAGCAACTTCTAACGACACGTCATGTGCATGACGCGTGATAAATATACAAAGTGTCATAATCATGAAATATTAAAACAAATGCTTTATAAATCCGTGCAATGATAATAACAAAATATAAAACAATCGTACAGTCACCTCTTTTAATAATTCGATCGTGGTAGTTGTATTTGTAGTTTCATTGTGATTTCCATTTGGCATAATTTCTTCCATTATTAAAATTAAAACGAACACTTACAAAACCCGAAATGTACAATCACATTTATGAAAGTATCGTCGTGGAACGCTACAAGCATTCCTTTTTATTCTACTTCTTCTACTTACGTGCGTTTATACTGATAACATATAAGAATTGCTGTCATTCTATTTTCAGTTCATTCAACAATAATAATAACAAAAATATTATCAATCGTCGGTAATAGGCGTCGTGAAATGTCTACATTACCGGCCAAGGATGTGAAGTTATCATATCGTAGGATAACAGTGATAATACTGAAACTGAATTATTTCATTTATTCATTATTTATCCAAATTAGTCAATTTATTCTTAAATATATAATTAGACATATATTCATCTTGTTAAAAATGTAATTAAAGAGCTTGGAAATGAAAGATTAACGTTGAAGTAAAAACAAATTTTTAATCGGTAAATATCAACTAATTCAATGAACTTTTAATTATTTTAACTTTAATGCACCTTCATACGATATACATGTCAGAAATGAAAATTAAGGACACCAATAGTTAACCTTGGTAAGTTTATACCTGCAAGTGACAGCGAAGAGCTTTCTATGAGTAAAATAACAGTTGCATGCATAATTGATAGTTTTCGAGCAACCTGTAAATTGTTTTGAAGCATTAATTTACACGTGTTAATTTATAAAAGACTGCCAAAAACAATTTTTCAGCTACACATATACAGAAGCCGGAAAAAAATGAATTTAAATTTTGCCGCCATATATTTTTTTTTAAATATTTAGTATATCTATACCTGTTCAAGTAGATATTCTTTTCAATGACAAAGATCAATTATTTAATCAAAATGAAATCTTTCTCGGTGTAAAAGATGACGTCATTTAACACGATCTTTATAAACTGTCGTTTGGCGCTTTAATTTTAAAAATAGTCTTGGTAGATTCCGTAAGCCCATCTGTAAAAATAACAAAATGTTTTGATTGAGTAGGTGATGATTAGACGTAGCAATGTTGTGGAAGGTCTTGCAAATATGATAATTTGAATTTATGATGGATAAACTTATAAGTTATAAAAGCTTTGTTTTTGTACGCTTCTTTTGATTTTTATATATTTATGTAAAAAGCAAAATTAATTTATTAGTTTATTATTGGATAATTTCATTTATGTTTCAAGATATTTAGATATAACAAAATGTTGAAAGAAAAGATAATGTGATTTAGAATCAAATGCTTACCTTAAATTTTTAACGAGGAAAACGAGGAAAGAGTCGTTTGGAAACTTTTGGGGATTATTACAATTTTGTATAATCACTCATACGACACAAAAGATTTCTTTAAAATTTATTCGTTTTAAGTATTTTCGCACTTGTAAATTGGATTCCGATAATACAAACAATGTATTAATAAGTTACAATAAATTTGTTTTAGACCCCAGTAAAATGCATAATATACCTTACATTTTCATATTAAATTATATTTGAAAAACATAAATAAATAATATAATATTTATTCTTATTATTATACATTCCACATTTTGTTTATAAAAAGGTCCCAAAAATAGTTGTAAAATATATTGTTTATTTTACTAGGGTATTTTCTTCAGTATTCCATTAAGGACGATTTTAAGTCAATAATTAAGAAAAATATTCCTTAATTAAAAAAGAACTAATGTTTACGTTTAAATCGACAATGAAAAATTTAACTACAATATTCATTTAAATATTGTATCGAAACAATGTTTCTTAAATCAACATATTAATTCAAAATATTAGAAAATTTTAACAATTTCATTTATTTTACGTTGAATAATTATAAACACCTTAAACATAATCCTGTACAATCTTAAATAAGTCAGCGAAGTAATTTTTACACGATAAAAATTGTTTTATCTTTGACATATCAAAGGCATGTCACACCTTGTGTCTCATTGTAAGATCGCTGCTCGGAAGTGGCGATCTTGTTGTATTTATTTGTTATGGCTCCCGGAACCCGTTCATCGGGTTTCTTTTTGCGACTTTTCACACCGGCCTGTGGTACTCGTTGAAGGTGCTCAACGAAATCGCATAATCGTGCGGACGTGCGGTTTCCAGTACAGAAGATTCTTCGTTTTCTTCGCTCAATTTCCGGTTGATCTTCAATGGCTTTATACCGGGCAACCAGTCCCAAAGTTGCCACCACTTTTTCACGGAATTACGATTCGACAAAATGCTCGGCCGCACGGTCAATGTTTGCGTCGAACTGCAGAAGCCCAAGAAGTTTCGATTCACACTTTTAACGCAATTATTTTTCGCGTCTTTCTTCTCGCACACGATAACCGTCTGCGCTTCCGACGTGGGACAAAATTGACGACTGGATTGGCCAGAAACGGACGAGTCGTCGTGGCCTTGGTCCGCGGCACTTTTCCGAGAAGACGACGACGATGATTGCTTCCGGTCGGTCGCATCGTAGGCTGGCGTTTCCGGTTCATTTCTTATGGATATGGAAATTGTGCCGCGCGGACTGTCATCTCGCATTGAATTTCCGGAATATTCCGTGCTCTCCTGAAATCGTACATTTTCAAGTTCAATTGCAAAATCGCTCGGGAATTTTGTTATATATGAATTTTATATGTGTATTCTTTTAAAAAAAGTGAGTCCAAGGAATAGAACTCGTTATCTTACTGTTAGTAGTCGCACCTTTTACCACTAATCTACGACGCCGGTTAGAAATGTAACTCTTACTTTAAAGATATTTGTGATTGGAAATATTTTAACTACACCCCCTACCACATTTATTTACTTCGAAAATGAACTTTTATTTAATAACAATTTATGTTCATAAGTATAACAATTAATTCCAATAAAAATTGTTGAGCAGACACTCAGGTCTAATTTCAATTAATTACCTCTATTGAACAAAAAAAAATTACCCATAAAATGAACACTTTTCTATCATAATTTACTCTTACTAATTTGGTTATAAAAAGTTGAGTAAAATTTTTGCTACGTATCACATGTAACACGACATTTACGCTGTTAATTCAGTGATTCAGTTTGTAAACTACGATGTATTCATCTCACAATGTTCAAGCCGGACTTAAGGTCTATTTTTATTCAGTTAAATGCCTCCTCGGTTGATCTATAAACTT
Source organism: Leptoteleia sp. ZL-2020 (assembly GCA_022817305.1). Classification (NCBI taxonomy): domain Eukaryota; kingdom Metazoa; phylum Arthropoda; class Insecta; order Hymenoptera; family Scelionidae; genus Leptoteleia; species Leptoteleia sp. ZL-2020. The sequence continues at coordinate 23,515 of JABFPN010001267.1, forward strand.
CTATAAAAATTAGTATTCTTGGTGCGCGAATATCATAAAATGTGCTGTAAAATTATTATGCGAGTGAAATCTTACGTGAGTGAATCCAGTCGTAGCACTTATTTCAGCAGTTCTTGAACCGAAAATTGCTGTAGTTCTGTGCTGGGATCGAGAAAAGCACGAATAGGACTTTTCTTCTCTTTTCGCCCTTAATCCCGGTATTTTGCAACTCTTTGCAAAGGTAGCCTGCAAAATGTAAAAAATAATACATTAAAAATTAATATTAAATGTTCATAATTGTCAAAATAATGTTTTTAACATTTATATTTACAAGATTTTCAATATATATATATATATAAAACTAAAATTGAGAATTATTTAATTTAACATGTGATTTAGCATTTGTGAAAAAAGAAGTTAGATGTTAACACTGGCAACATTCTCCGAATAATTAAGTTTACTATTAAATGGATTGCCAAATTAATGCAAACCTTAAACGCTTCTCGGAATTTGTGCGACATTATGTTGTACAAAATGGGGTTGATTGTCGTAGAAATATAGTAAAGTACGCCCGATAGGTAAGTAAATACGTCGTAAAGGAAACGTATTACGGAACTGGTTCTTTGGTTTGTCGAATATCCGTAAATAGCAATTAATCGCTGTACGTGGAATGGTGCCCAACAGATGAAGAATGCCACCACAACGGCAACTGCGAACAAACAAAAAAATTGCAATTAAACAGTGCCATTATTTACAGCATTGATTTTGCCGTCGAAGGCTTTAATTGTTTACGAAAATATCCTTCCAGTTACTATACCATATGGAAAATGTCTGTTATGGTAACTTTTAGAAATTTTTATGGAAACCTAAGGAATTTTTGTATTTAAAATAGGAAAATATTATTTAACTCGGGCAAGGAACAAATTGCGTTAAAAACTCGAGATAAAAGTCAACACTTATCAGTGTCTATACATTTTCATTGATTTGGCATAAAATTTGAAACCAATTGGAATGTAAAGCGACAATAAAATAAGAGACTTACGACAGTTATAACCAGTTATTATAATTTTCACGGCTAAGGATTATTATATCATATTGAGTAAATAATATAACTCGCTTTATTTTGTTGCACAGAATGTTAAATAAACATTAGGATTCTTGTAAGTTAAGTAAGATAAGTTGCTAATTTATAAATACAAATGTGAAAATTTGAAATGTTAAAAACTACATTTTATTACATTTTTTATTGCAAGTGTAAATAATGTACAGAAGAAATTGCAATAAAAATGTTTTTATTTTTGATTCTCCTACATCATAAAAATTGGATCCATTGAGTATGACTAAACACGCATCACTGAATAATATTTAACTTCTCAAAAATACATTGCACAGTATTGTTTGATTAATTAATTAAGATTTGATCCAAGATAATTTTATTTACAACAATATCAAAACATCTGTTATTTCATATTCTTGAAGACCTACGTAATTAAATTGTTTGTAATTTAATTCAATTATGATTCAGTTCAAAAGAATGAAATTTTAATTGAATGAATTTAAAAGTAAATTTATTTTAAATTTCGTAAACAAAGTGGTGTGTTTGGATTAGATAATGTTCGATGCAAATTGAAAGAAATTTAACGTCTGCAATCATTTATTAATACAGAGTAAATTAGCATCAAAAAGATACTCTATATTTTTTTTTCAATCAATATAATGAAAAGCATATTGTCGGCCTTCAAATTTTATCGTTATATCGTAAAAGAAATGTCAATTCACTTGACCACCAAGAGATTAATTCTTCAATGTAAGTATATCCTTGACACTTTATTTACCATGCGTTTTCAATTAAGTAATATCTATTCTTAAAGGTAAATGAAAAAAAGAAAATAATTCTGATTGATTTTTTACTTTACACAAGGTATTTTAAATAATTGCAGACTTCATAAAGTTCATTGTAACTGCTCCCTATAATGTTAAACAAAAGTAACTTATTAAATTATGTATTTATTATAAGACAAATATATATGAAAGTGAATTACTGGTACAGACAGAAAAGTGATCCAATAAAAATTACAGTTACTTCCAGCAATTTGGATGCATCACGACTAAAATAAAAATTCATCTTTTTGATAAATAGTTCATTTTTCTTTTTGCACTTTTTATGTGTAAAAAGAAAAATGAACTTGTAGCAAGTCTGTAAAATGCAAACAGAATATTAACTAATTTTAAATTGTGTAAAAGTTAAACAAAATAGTCTTGAAAGTTGAAAAGTTTGGAAAATTATTTCTACAGAAGACTTACAAAATTGGTTACGAAAGTTAACTTTAAGTTGAGTTGAAAAAGGATGTGTGAAGGAAAATGAATTCAAATTGACATCGTATACAAAAAAAGCATGTTTTCAGTTATAAAAATCAGTAAGTTTACATTTAAGTTAACATCATATCTTTATTTATATTAATGACACTTATATTTTTAATCACACACATATATTTTCACCATAAATCTATACATAATACTGTGTTGTTTGAAAGCAAATTCAAACAAATATAACAGTAAATTATCTGCATGTCTTTTTTTTTTAATTTACCACATGCAAGGCAATGTTTGTGAGACTGTTCTTATGAGAAATTAATATACAGAGACGACCTTGTTGTCCAGTATTATTTGGCGACACAAAATTTATTTACCCACCGAAAAACATTAAATGATATGAGTAACGAATTTTGCAATTTTAAGTTCTTATTTTATCATACTAAATATGATTCAAGTTATACATAAATTACAACTTTTTACTCTTTTGCACGCGGTAATTAATTTGAACAAAATTTTTCAAAAAAGAAGTGTATTTTTTTTGCCATGTTCATTAAATCTTTTTCAGGTCAACAACTGAAATTTGATGTAAATATTTTTATTTTATACTTTTTAAAAATTGTATTTAAGTTTCATATTTACATCATAAATTAAATTGCTTCAAATTATCATTATCGTTATTGCTTGATTTTCATTATTATTAATAAGATTTTTTTTTGCGTACGTTTTTATTGTACTTCTAATTGGTATTTTTTCGTTATATGTTCACCAATAGTGTACCAACGTAATAACAATTTCATGTTTTCCCGACTTTGATAATTACTTGCAACTGCGCTAAACCATATGAAATTCGTTCCTATTGTGCTACCTTTAGTTGCATTGTAATCATTTATTTGTGCACCTTATCGAATATCGTAGCTCAATTATAGAGTTTAATGAAATAGAACCAATTATTGGATAAGGTTAGTTATACGATTTCAAGTCCATCAAATTTAAAATATTCACTGAATAAATGATTCAAGGTTAATATGTTAAGAAAAAATTTTTTGTAAAAATTACTCTAGTATACAGCGAACTTAATTGAGCTGATTTATACAAGTTTTCTTATTAATTTAAGGAAAAAAATATTAGCATTATTTCAGTGTATGATAGAAACTGAAAGCTGGCTATTTCCTACACTTATATAGAAGAGAATACACATCTTGTTGAAAACAAACTTTTATAATTAACATTTATATTTAAAATTCATCAACTTTTTATTATATGCAAGATAAATTTATTTAAAGTTCATCTGGAATAAGTTTAGTCTAGTCACAATAAATTATGTTAAACAGTGTCGCTTGAAATGTGTAAGAATAAAAAGAAAAGAAAAGTTGAATAAAATCTGACTCATAAATATTTCGACGTTCGTTTGCATATTTACCAATAGCTATGATAAATATAATACTTTAAATAATAAATTGTCTCCGTAGACTGATCGAGAAAGCAGCTTGCAGATGAATAACTAAGCGTAATGCTTCGGTGATTTTAACATACTGATTAAGGAAATTGATTTAAGGACATGTAACATGGTAATTCGTGTATTTTGAGTATAAGAATACCAGGCTGTTAAATATTTATCATTAAATATAACTGATAGATTTAAAAATATTTAAATATGTATAGATATAAAACTTTGATTATATTCTATACATAATTATTGAATTAAAATATACAGTAGAAACATATGTGTGAGAATTTTTTACTTAATTAAAAAAAAATCAAAATATAATTCATTTTTTTTCCACTTTATACCAAATAATAATTACATTGCTTGTTGTAACCTGGTGCACAATATGAAAACTGTAATTAGTAGATATTAAAGTGTAATAAAAATTACATGCTTTTTATTTTATGGGAATTTTTTTCATCACTCTCAGTAAATGCGTTTCAAATCAAATTAGTTTTTTAATGCTCTCCACAATATTGTATTCATAATTGAATGCAAGTAAGTCGCGTTTGGAATTATTCAAAAAATGGCGAATTGAAGTAAAGTTATTAACGTGGATTCGTTTACCCTTCCGGTACTGATGTTTAGTGTCTGATATTGCAAAATTACTTGTCAAACTGGTTATTGTCTACAGTGAGCAGTTTCTTCAAGGTTAATCAAGTAGTGTGTTATTTGGAATAAAAAAGAAAAAAGCTGGAATTTTTTTGTTTCCACATAAGTCGTTTTACAAATGCGAGAGTTTTGACAAGAAAAACATTTAATAGTTCTTTGTCACTACCAACTTCCTTTGATTCGTTTTCAACGATGAAAAAAAAAAGTTGATTAATATATAGAGAAAATGGTTTTGAAGCTGTAAAGTTCCATTTGGTCGCAAACATTAACTTTGCACTGAGCATAATTTACAATCGCTACATACAAAAATGTAATCTTTATTAGTTTTTTTTCCCCATTCAATCAATGTCAACGAGAATGGGCATTTTTTTCAAATTTATTGACAAATGTAACAACTTGTAAGAACACGTGCGATTAACTATAAATGTTAGCGAGCTTGCATCTTTTCTCACGTCTATGTTAATTGGTAATTTTAATACATAATAAAGTTTAATTGATCCCACTTTCGCGTACCTTTGTTGTAATTAAAATTACCAAACAATACCAAAGGACGCACGAAAATAGATACGAGTGAATAAATTTTATTCTTTCATTCAGACTAAATTAAAGAAAACCAATATATATAGTCGTATAAAAGTCGTATTAAAAATTTCTATTAAAACAAAATAATTATATCCGCGTTACTCTTCTCCTCATAAATGTAGGAACTTGAAATCATCGCATCTTTGCGTACAAGCTAATTAACGATTTAATTTGTAAATACATAAAAAATATCATTGATAAATTTATTTCTTTTTTCCAATTTAATTATTTTACACAGTAATAAATTAACTTCAGACCTTATAAAGTAATAAAAACCACGTCGCACATATTCATAAACTAAGTTACAATTATTTCTGTCGCAATTTTTATCGTTATAATCCGAACCGATGATGAATTGCAATTGCGACAAAAAATTAATTATAATTTCCATTTTGCTGCTTGGGGAATTTATGAAATTATATTTTCATATCGCTGCGAATGGTTTTTAATTTATACGCACGGTTAAATCAATGCTTAAATGGACAATTATATTAAATGTACATTCAGATGACTATAAAATATTTATAATTTGTTTAAAAAACTGGAGGAAAAAAATGATTACAATTGAATGCTAAAATAAAAATGTTTAAGTACCACTTTGCTGCACGGTGTATGTCATATTTTTTGTCTAATTATCCGTTAAGGAGTAATTTTATTACAACGTTGAACTTGTTATTTGCCGCGCGACTTCTCAAGAGGCGCGCAATTTAAATGCTCACTGCGTATTTTTGTATACAATTGCCGCTTTTAAATTCATTAGAATATATAAATATTTCATCGCGGTCTATTTTGATTGAAGCGACTTCGAGCAACGACACACGACAATTGTTTAGACGTGTGTACCTACTTTAATTCTGCGTCCAATTTCAACAGATGCTAAGTTCAAGCTCCATTTATTATAATTCAGTTGTTTGTAAGCCGATTGTTTTCCTCGCGAACTGGACGATAACGTCACAGATTTTGTGAAAATCCCCGGCTTTTTCATCAATCAGTAATTCGATAAATAACTCAATAAACGTACAATCGATACGCGCAAAAAGTTATCGTCATCTTGATCTTAATTTATTGCAAGTACAATGTAACAGAGATAAAAGTTTTCATTTCGTTAGTTCCAAGGGAAATTGAACGAATTCTAAACGATTGTAAATTTTAATTTGATTTATTATAGACATATTCTTATAATAAATAGAACATCGATTTGTCACGAAATTATATTCCTTTTAATAAAATAATCATAATTTTTTTACAATGTTAAAACAATAATTTTAATATTGTAGAAAAATTCTAATTACACAGTGTTCATATTTCGTATTTCTCTGTTTTGATTTAAATAATTTAATTCAATATGTTATATAATAATATTTTCATCCTTGAATATATATTATGATGTAACATATACATATAATTCGTTATTACGTGAAATCAATATATATATATATAACTTGTATATAACAATATATAAAAAATACAACGATCATATTTACTTATGATTGACGTTTATACTTTAACTACTCATAATGTTTTAATAATCAGCTGAAAAGTTAAGTTTTTTTTTATTAAATTTTCATAAATATAAAGGTGTGAAATTTTTAAGCACTTTTTAAGCATTAATTATTCGTATATTTATCTTAAAATCATCCCTTTGTAACTTTGTATTTTGTCTTTATGTTGGTCTAAGAGACGACTCGCAACGTGCACTTTGTTTCTCACAAGTCATTTATTTTAAGATCTCGCAGTACATGTACATCGTTTGCAAAATATATATCGAAAACATTGCAGTGATGTTTTGTGTTTTAGATCGAAGTAAAACGTTTGGTGTATTTGATCAAGTGTGAATAAATGTACGTATGGGTTTCACTCCATTTGTTGTCTGTAGTTTAATTGAAAAATAAGTAAATCAACAAACAAATAAAAATAAATAATACGTTGCAATTATTAAAATGCAAGCTAAATTTACGCTCCCATTGTTAAATTGTAAGTACGTATTGTTGGTTTTACAATATTTATTCAAGCAAATAATTGTAAAAAGTAAAGGATGAATTAAATTTAACGAGATAAAAAGAAGCGATTCTTAATAAAAGTGTGTACTTAACGGAGTATAACATCAAAGTTTGCAAGAACCTGAATTTGAAACCGATTAAAGTTTTTTAATTGCTTTAGGGAAGATGTCATCTGTGACACTTATTGAAATTTTCACCCAAGTTTTTGTAAATAATAAATTCAATTACATTTTTATGAAGTGAAAAAGCTTTTTAATTAAAATAACATTAACGTTGAATGTTTTTTCAATTAATATTGAAATATACTTTCGTGTATGTTTTATTACATATTTATAAAAGTTGATTATATTTGTAAAGAAAAAAAATAATAAAAAATAAAATCGAAGATAAATATTGCTGAATTGTGTAATTATATATTTATCGAGTTAGCACACTGAGAAAAATATGATAGAGTAAAGTACGATTTGTGTTAGTAAAGCGAATGCATAAGGCATTGCTCGTGTTTTGTTTCAACATTGTGAAGCCTTTTTACCAAAAGTGATAGGACTTTTTGCGTTG